>JXWZ01003168.1:0-23408 GCA_000956215.1 Anopheles farauti No. 4 | reverse complement strand
CAGAACATAGTGATACATAGATAATCTTTGCAGCGCCCACTCTACCGTAGATTAATCTTTTATCGTTTCCTTTCGGATGAGTTTCACTGCAAATTGACACCAAATGAATTATGGAACAGTTGTATACCGCTGTTTCCTGTATCCTCTGCTCCATGCGGCACTACAACACCCGAAAACAAATAGGTGTACGTTCCTTCGCCAGGTAGACTCTCAAGTTCGGTCTAAAACGTATGCAAAACCATCGAATCCCCGATACCATTTCAAAAGGCGTCTACGAAGCGTGTGTTCAACTTGTTCGTTAATTCATTCTGCAGCTTTTTTGCTGCAATATGCTTGAATATAAAGGTATACATATGTTCTAATCGATCCAGTTATCATTTCCATGTTAGATTATTATTTTTTTTTTTTCAAATTATTAATTAGGTCCAGTTTGTGTGTTGTGCCACTTAATATATATTTTTTGTGTTTCTCTGCTGCTCTGCTGGTTTCTCTGTTGGAATGGTCCAAAACTCCGACCAAGAAAACAGCGCACATTCGGCAACCTTTCCAATTCATCCTCAGACAAGGGTGGGGACAAAAAAAACCCAACTTCATTACCATTATTGTCGGAACACAAACTCGAAAGAAATCCATTATCGTAGTTCAGATGCGTCACGCAGACGCATTGTGAGATATAAAAGAGAAAAAAAACATTAGAAACTAGTTCATGGGGTGTGTTTTTGTTCTCCGAGTAATGTCCCATTAACAAAGTAAGACAAAGTATGTGTTGAGGTATTGTGGGGCGATGCCGACGAGATGAAAAACAGGATGCAGGATCTTTTCGGTTCTGTCTATCAATTTCATAACCAGACAAACATTCCGTATGTCTCACTATGCCGCAATAAACATCCAAATCTCACCCCATCCACTACACTTTTCACTTAAGTCGGCATTCCGCTAGAGGAACGCGAATAACGCCAAAAGCGGAGGTTTGTCTCCTCCGGCCGTTACAGTTTAACCGTCTAATAGATCGAAGTTCAACAAAAGCACAAAAAACGAGCACTCATGCATATGACCTCCATGAAGGTTAACAAAAAAAAACAACTCTATTATTGCTCTGTCTTGCGGTCTTCTATCCTCAGTATCCACCAGACTAACGACAACACCACCGGATTTAAAGCAGCTGCCCGCAAAGACGCCTGAGTCCTGCGTCTCTCATCCAAACAAACAAAACCACGCACATTCCAACGGATGAGATTTTCCTAAGCCTATTTTGATGTTAAGTCCATTAGGAAGTGGAACGACAGAGAGGAGCGATTATTTTGAAGCGTGGATCAGAGCACGCGGGGTTGAGGCGCTTTCATAAAAGACAATGTGTGACTGTGAGTGTATGTTTGTGTATGAGCCCGCAAACAGGATGACTAAGAAGAAATTTCTCGACGAGAAAAACAGGATTGTTTGCTATCTGATACTAGGCGGGCAGAGGCAACGAGAGTTAGAGAAAGAGTGAGACAGAGATACGAAACTAGCGCACAAAAATAGAAGAGCTAAGAAAACTGCACATAGTGCTGAGTGGTTGCGGTGCAAAGCCGTACGCATAATTTATTTATCTTGCTCTTTCTTTCCCGCTCTTGCCGATTACTGATCTCACCCGATTTGCCGTACGTTTATGGAGGAGCTTGAGCTTTATCATTAGCTCCCCGGCTTTGCGCTATGAGAAGGTGGTTGGTTGAGAGGGTGGTTAGGGTGGTTGCTCTCTATCTCTCTCTCTACCTCCAATTGTGCTACATGTTGTTTTACTTTATCTTTCGTGCACAACATAAGCCAAGTATGCGTAAGCCAAATCCAGTTCCACACCAGGAAGATATCGGGCTTCATTCATTTGAACGAATGAAGGATGTACAAGCGATGGGAAGGAGTGAAGGGAAAGGATGAAAGGGCGTCATAAGTGCTCTTAAAAGCCAGCGCAGCCCGGTCTCTGGATGTCAGGCGACTTTGTGTTGAATCCATCAGGCGCAGCAGGAGAGCGATTGGGGCAAGATAGACTTCAACGCGTGCGTACGCGACGAACCTATTTTTTTTAGCAAACGAACAAGATGAAATATTCGGTTGGAGCTTACGCACAAAATGTTGACGCGCTCGAGAAGAATACGTTCGTGCGAAGAGCGGGAGAAATTGGGAGGAATTTCAAAACTTGTGCAAACGGAATCCGAAACCCCATTCGCGGCGGGAATGGAGCCAAGACTATAAACCAAAATACCGTGTCTCGGAACTGATTCCACCAACACAGCTATGCCCATATTATTCAACTCGTTCTGAAAAGACAACGCAATGAAAGAACTCGGCCCTCAGTTCGCTCGGTTGACGGTGTGTGAGAAAAGTGCGTGCGAATGGGGCTCCCAAAAAAAAAAAGTTTCTCAAACTCAAACGCACCAATCTACGCATCGCAACATCATGCGAGAAGAAGATATCGCGCGAGAGTAAAGAACAAGTAAAAGCAGTTAATTGAACCCCGTACCACCGACCAAGCGGCGTTTGCGATCTTTTCTCTATCTACCAGAGCCTTACAAAATATTAAAAAAAAAACGCCAGACTCACCATCCAAGCTAACGCACAGCACAGACACATATACGCAACGCGATCCCGTTGCGTTGGCAGCAATCGCGGTTCGATCGTACGATTCGATCGATACGCACAATTTCTAAAATTGGGTTCGCAATGGCCCGCCTGTCTCCGGTCTTCAATCCCATTTCGATGGTCTCTTCGGCTTTCCGTTTCAGGGCATGCGTGAGTGCGTACCGGACGCACAGAAGTGGACGTGAGATGTAGAATACGGACGCTACCGCGAAAACTTATTATACACCGTGGACCAACTGCCTACCGCCAGTCAAATGGAACGCGTGATCCACCTCTCCCCTCCCTATCCGCTCGCTTGTGCTGTATATTTTCCAACCGAATTTACACTTTTGGCTGTGACCACAGTGGTGGTGGGCAAGAAAATTTGGACCGGAACAGATCCGTTAGCGAATAAAAACAAGAAAAAGAGCGCTGGATTCTCACACCCACCGCAATCGCTTTACGCACAATTTTCGTACGGAATCGCTTTCCCCGCCTGTTTCCCTTTACTGCTTGCTTGGTGAAAGGTAGTAGTAGTGTTGGTTGTGCGATAAGTGAATGGACAAATTATTTAATTTATCTGTTAACTGTTGATTGCTTTGCTTGAAGCGTCACTATGCGAAGTAGAGGTCGCAATTGCGTCGCAAAGGCTTCTAGGCACACGCACCACGTGTCGAGCAAATGTGACACACGCAGCGCGCGCTCCAGAGCCAAACGCCGTGCGATTTCGAAGGCAACAAAAATTGTTTGATAGGAATGCAGGAAGGAAACGGTTTCATACCGAAACCAACCGAAACAATCATGCCTAAAACGGAGATCTGTGAGAGAGTTGTGGAATGGCCAGCTGAAGTTTTCTAGAAACATTTGTGCCTGTTTTTTTTGTTTCTTCTACGCACTTCCTTTTCTTCGCAACACACATTCCTCAGCCGACATACACCGAGCAGATGTGTGTGCCAAAAAAAAAACTGTGAGACAATCAAGAAATTTGCCTACACTAGAGCCGTCTTTTTTATTGCTTACTCTCTAAACAGATGGTAAAGTTTTTTTTTATATCATCTCATGCTGATAATAGTAAAGTCCACACACACACAACATACTTCCGGTTTCGTTTTATTTATGAGTTACTTATGAGTTTAATTTTGAACACAGTCTTTTGTAGAGGTTTTCCTATCTTGCATCGATTGATTTAAATGTAGTATTAATATAAATAGCAATTTAACGTATAGATAACTTATGTAACACCTCTACTTTAAATTATATTGAAACGGAAATAATTAGTTACTGCATTGTAAAGTATGGATCGTATTCACTCGTATTAATGAATTTAACAATCTATTTGATAGTCTTTGGTTAAGATGTGATCAACTTTCCACAAAATAACCATGAAAAAATAAAATCGTAAAACATAATTAGTGTATAATTATTTTTTAAGTAATCCGTATGCATGTTGATCTATAATAATAGGAATTACTTTAATTGCGATTAACGCAAACTTGTTCTAGCGGCGTAGCAAAAAAAAAGAACAGGAAGTATTTTCCAAAACGTCCAACACTGCAGGAAAGGTTAAGAGGATATACATACAATAAACACGGAGCAGAACAAATAAAAAGCATGAGCTACAATATAAAGGGGTCCCAAATTCATTCCATGGCTGAAATGCACACATACAAACACATATTTAATATAAATGAGCAAACTAACACTTCTGGCAGGAAAGCCATGCGCAATATTACTTGTTCGGATCAAGTAAAATGTGTCTCTGAGTTGCTGGACTTCAACAGATGCGCTCATAGTGACTATGAGACATTTTTGACGCCTAGGAAGTTGTGATGGCGCAAAATTAAACCACAACTTATCGCTAGCCCAGCCGTCGCAGTAAAGGAAGAGTTTTTGAAGAGGCCATAATTATTTGATCCAGCGAAAAAAAAAATCGCGAAGCGAAAGAACCATAGTTGTTCAGAGAGTTGTTAAAAATTTATAAAACAACCAACATACCAATCGATGAAGCTCAGACCTTTCCGTTTATTGTATCAAGCTTTCATAGTTTTTAATCAATTTTCATTAGAATTTTTGCAAAACAGAATAGAAAACTTCAATATCATACGAATATCATCCGAAACTTTCACACACAAATAGACAAACAGCAAACGAAGAAGAAAATGGCAAACTGTTGCGTACCCTTGAATCTGGTCTGCTGAACATAACTAAATTGAAATACATATAAACAACCGAACTAAAAAAAGTCTGCATGTGTGCGCGTCCTTAACAACCGGGCGAACGTTCGCGCTTGATCAAGCTTCAAAATTGGGATTTTTCTACCTGCGGTCTTGCGATTTTTTTTGGCACTGTCCTATCCTTCTCTTTAAGGCGCTATGATCAGAGGCGCACGAAGACAAATTTGGCGCGCACGGATATCATCATACCCTCACGAGAAGCATACACACACACACACAAGCAAACACGGGTGAGCGCAGGGGACAGCATTACTCGCGAGGGATAACCAGTGCTTCGAAACAATCGACCGAAAACCTCGAAAACTCTCATCCGGAGGTGCACAGAAACAACAGCAGCAGCGATGAAGCTGTTCGGCGGACAGATAGAACGGGGAAAAAAACTATCGTAAAAAATAACAATAAAAACCCCTGGCCTAGGCTGCAGCAGACAGCCAGCATAGCATAACAGGCAAACCTGAAGCGAGTGCGAAAGAAAAGGAATGAAAACTGCCACCAGAGAGCGGTAACACACACAGGAGAAGAGAATGCCACCGGGAGGAACAAATGCCAGTTTAATCCCTTTTTGTCTAATTTTCGGCAACCAGTTCAGTTCCTTTTCACCACACACACATACACACACACACACACACTCTCTCTCGTCCTTCCTTCGCTTGTGGCGTGGAGCGATTTTGTATTTCCTTGCGAAACGATTTCAAATCGGAGGTGTGCTGTTATTTGTGCTATTCTTTGCTCATTACCTCAACCTATTCAATGATCCACTGGCGTCAATCTTAGGATGTTTTAGAAAGGAAACCGTTCTATGCAGTCTCTTTGATCATGGCACGTCTGCAAAAGGGTTGTGTGTGCGATCCTTGTTCATGAAGTTTTAAGTTCGGTACGTTTAAATTTCTTGTATTGCAAAAAAATGAGTAAAAACCCGTTATCCATAACTACTATGTAATATAGTTTAAATATTTTTAAATTTTATTGCTGCGAAACCAACATTTGTACTACCAGGAAAGCAGCAATATGGATGCTACCATTGCTGCCATTTCCAGCACTAATTGTCGTATTAGGTATTATTTAGCAATTTTGCTAACTTGAATGTTTTATTACACCTAACGAAAACTGTTTCGTTTAACGATTTTTTAAATTGTATACTTCATTGTTGACATATCGCGCTGAAAAATAGGTTTGAGCAAGCTAACGGATTTGGGATTTTTAGGTTTGTTCTTTTTCCCATATGTTTCCAGTTCCTACGAAATCCAGTTTCTATGAGAATGTCTCATATAAAAATCACACCAAATGTAGATACTCACATTGAACAGTGTGGCTCTTTTGGTAAATTATTTGAAAAGCAAACTTTATTGAATTTCATTCATTACCAATGTTTTCACGATGGAGTTCTTGCGATTGTACAATTGAATACAAGTTCAACCGCAGATTAGATTTTTTATGGTGAAATGTTTCCTAGCGAGCTTGAAATTTATTTCAGCACAGTAACTAATACGAAAGTAACACCACAGCATAAAGTTAATTTTTTTATATCGAAGCTCCAATTTTGTATATTAGCTCCAATACCTTAAATTGTGGGAAATAGTTACAGTAAACATTCCGTAATTTGAGAGAAGAGAGAAATGATTAATTTATTATTACGAGTCAAAATTAGTTTAAAAAATTTAGATATCTTAAAATTGAAAAAAATACAACAGATAGATCTTCTCAAACAAAAACAAGCATCAAATATTATATCAAACAAAACATATGATAAGGATTGAATGTGTATTCGCTTTTGATCCGCCATAAAGTAATGCTTAAATTACCATGCTGCATCATTACCGTATCTACGTCTCCACGGACGCAGGTCGACCACACTCTCCAGGAAAAATGCCACAATTCCCCTATGGCACTGTGATCGTGAAATGACGTCACGCATACGCGATGCATTAGAGGAGACTAGTTTACCAAAGTGATGCTACCCAACGTTTGTGCCCTCTCTTCGCGTAGGCTAATGCCTGGTCCACTTCCCTTTGCACTACCGACCACTGTTTCCGCACCCAGTGAGCCATGGTCGACGAACATTGGCGTGGGCAGCTCAAAGAAAAATGAAAACCGGAATGTTGACGCGAACAGATGAATGCGTGAGCGTAGCGATAATGTGGGCGGCTGCTGCAAGTTTTCCTCCAAAAAATAGTTCCCTGATGCGGAGGAGGGAACTTCCTCCCCTATCAGCGCAGTGCGGGGTGGGAGGGATATCCGGGATGGATGCGTTTTTAAACCCCCTTTTTGGGATTAATGTACCACCCTCTCTGCCGTCGTTGTCACGCGCCCTCTGTTGTCTTCTCTCGATTTCTTACCTTACCCTTGCCCACACATCATATGCAGCACACAAACCTGGTACGCTGGTGCTGGTGAGTGGGTGAAATCGATGGGTTTTCATAGTGGGAAGCAGTTCAACCATGAACATGGGTGGCCATTTCGTTTCGACATTCTAGCACCGCTGCTTCCATCTAGCACACCATAGCACACCATCAACTTGTTGTAGCACATCAATCGCTTGGTGCAACAACATACGGCTGCGGCTCTCGGCACTGCATGCTTAACGTGCGCGAAGGTGAATAGCGTGAGGCTTGAATAAAGTAGCAGCTAAAACAAGCATGATACTTCTTCACCACCAGCATTTCCGCCAGTTCTCGATCATCGTTCTTGATCGCAAAGACTTGGCGAAACACCAATGGAAGCAGGAAAATGCAACCGAATAGCCAACAGTAACTAGAACCATGTGGAACAGAAAACTTCTATCCACGCGGATTCAACATTTTGTGCTATCATTGCTTATTATAAAGATAGACATGTTTAAGCTAGTTGTATCATCTAACAATGACCAAAAGAAAAAAAAACCTTCGGGATTAGTTGTGATTAAAGCTTCATTTCTTAAAGCCACTTTAAAGTTTCATTTAACGTCATTTAAAAAAAACTAATAATTTAATTAATTGCTAAAACCGTTTACTCAGTTTACTTGATGTTTACAATCAGTCTATATGTAGCATGCTTTACTCGCCTGGTCTATTTAAAATCAGACTCAATAAACTAATACGTTTGCTTCAGTAAAATCATACCCCAAAATTGGCCAGTTTACAGGTTTTATCATGAAACTTTGTTCGTGTTCAGCTAATCTGTTAGGATAGCGTCTTGAAAGCGATTCGTGTATATAGCTTTGTATATTACATCTTGGAAAGGATGTTTCTTTCCTACGATCTTTTCAAAATTTTCAAGCGTACTATGGACACCAAAATGCAGTAAAAAAGTATGCATAAAAACGTATGAACTAGTATGAAGAAAATATTTGAATTGATTTTTTTTTCATGGTGTGAGCAATCGATCCAGATTATCATCTAGTGTGTACCTTTTATCAGTTTTGAATTTATTTTACACAAAAATGACTACTTGGCGTCGGTTTAAAATCTAGCCCCCTAAATTATATAAAAATTAAATGTTCTGGCTCATAGTATAATTCTGAGGGCAGCATTTGTGATAGAGCTTTATATTCGATCGACGAAATTCGAATCATGTGATCCCGTAAAAATATTTCTCATAACAGGTGCACCTATATTGCTAAACTATTTGGTTTGGTTAATGGCTTTTCAAAAAATGAAGCATTTCCCTCGATCCAGATACAGCTTCAATCAAACATTCGATCAAAGGTACAGAATTCCGGAACATAGTTACCTGGGTGGCGATGATTTTTGATCGGTAAACAAACATTCATTTTTTCCCCTATGCAACTCTATAGTGTGCCGGTCGGCTATCGTAGGAGCAATGTTTTTCAACGCACGCGCATGAGCACATTTGTCCTCCCCTCTCGCCTTCTTCCTAACACTTTATGTCGCTCTCCAGTAAATCGTCGAGGCGTAAGCGCAAAACATTTTATCTCACCAATACATCCAGCAGAACAAGTCAATGCAATTTCTTTCCATCAAGAGGCAATCCCAAGATGGGAACGAAGAAATGTATTCGCCCAAAATTATGACCAAAACGCTTGTAGAAATACTAACAATAGGCTAGAAGGTATATGACATTAGGAGCATTTGTGTCAATCCACAAAAGAAGGGAAAACAAAGTTCAATTAAATTATAGTTTATAATAAATTTTTACCGGAATAATTTTGAAAGTATTATATAGCATATTTATTTTTCCGAAAATTGTTGTAGTTTCATTGCTTGCCACTTTCCTTCATCAATAAACAACCGACTCGACGACAAAATGAATCCTCTTCGATTTAGTACACGTTTTCAAGTACTTTCTACGCGGTTTGCCAGCGATAGCAAAAATTTTCCTCTCCCATTCACATCCCAGTGGTGAGATGATGGCACGCCATTTGGATTGTTTTGACATAATTGTGCGTCGGAGCAGAGAGTCAACAGCAAGCAGGCTGCTCACCCACGTAAAATGTATCATACCTTTCATCCCTGCCCCCGGGCAGGGTGTTAAAGATAAAGACAGAGAGAGAGAGAGAGAGAGAAAAAAAAAGAAGAAACCTCATCGTTTTGGGGGATGAAAAGCAGCTGCAAAAAAGCAAAATTATCTGCTTTCTTCCATACTGACTTTGAAGGAGAGATCAGAGGTGTTCTAAACGCTAACGACGCACCCGGACCCATACCAATAGATATTGTTAGTGTGGTCAGGATCGTTCACGAGCGAAACCTTAATTTTTAGCAGCAAACGTTAAAATAATAATAGAAAACATTCCCAAACATTCTCTCACACTCACCTGACGACACGGAGGCGAATCCATTCAGCAACAGTAATCCTATTGTAAACACAATGCTAAGTCGAAATGAGAGCAGCGCCATAAAAAATCCTTCACCATTTGTAGTATTTACATTCGGAACAAGGCAGATGATGGCGGGGCCGGGCGGTTTGTTTTGTTTAATATTTTTGTTTGCTTTTTTGTTACACACAACTCGCGCTTGTGTGTGTAATTTCCACTCGGAATTGATTGATTGATGAGCTGCTTCTAATCACGACCCTTTTCTCGAGCTCGTTGTATTCTCTTTGCCTGCAGTTTGTTTGTGTTTGCACGTTTGTTTGGTGTATTACGTGCTTGTTTGCTTGCTTGTTGGTTTTGCTTCACTCTATACTATTACGAACAAGTTAGCGATCCGGACCTACGACGATCATATCTGACGTTTCGCATGTTTTCCGGTCAATCGCCTTCGGCACCTTCACTACTACCACCATCAGTAGCGGCCAACAATGGGGCGCATGCATCACACTATCCTGGAGTAGCTGCATACGTTCGCTGATGATGATGGTGTTGTTGATGTTTAGGATGATGGTGCATCACAGCACACACTGGTGCCGCTGTGAGTATTGGCCAGCAATGTGAGGATGTGTGTGTATGTGTTTACACTACTCTCGTGGCCTTCTGGCGCACGAAACACCGCCGGGGAACACCACCTACGCACGCATAACTGGTTTTGCGTGCAACAATCGTCGGCCTGCTGGCCAGTACTTATGATTCACAATTAACACAACACGGGTAGGAGTGATGATTTCTTTTACGTACGAAATTAACTTTTTCTCCAATTTATTGACACATGAACGCACACACAACACACATTTATATATCGCATTAAACAATAGAAAGCACTAAAAGTAAACGGAACGTACACAAATACTTGTTTTCTTCACCTTCTGCTTGCCCAAATCTGGGTACAATATCATATCACTAGAACCACTAGGTTTGCTTCGATCAGTTGACAATGCCCGCTGCACTATTTGCTTCGGTATGGGTTCTTATTTATTTTCCCTGAAAATCAAAGGTGAAGTTAAGCTAATGAGCGAATTATTTTCGACCACATATGTGAAATACACTAAACGTAATTGGCACTAGATTCCGCATAGCACAACAACAAACGCCTCTACAGGCGACCGCGTTAATCGAGATGAAATACGCACTTTATATCCCATCCCATCACACACGCACACACAATTGGGTAATATAGCACGAAACCGAAGAGCGATTTACTTTTCGTTGCCATTTACGCATATCCCTTTGTGTTGCTCATTCCACAGCACACAAAAAACAAAAAAAAATCGTACCCGCGTTTCTTCGCTGTTGTTCGCACTATTTTAAGCTACTGAGAAGGTGGTTGTTGTCCCTTCTTCCTGGCTTGTACGTTTCTCCGGCGGGGCTGTTGGTGTGTGTGGCCTTGTTTTGGAGACAGTTTTTGACTGTCAATTGATGTTTTTGCGTTGCCTCGCCCGCTGCTGTTAACCCAAACACTGCGAGCCCTACATTTCACTAAGCTTGTATGTGCTTGGCTGTGTGTTTGAGTGTTTGTGCGTATTTTAATCCGGATACCAATCCACACTGTACATTCGATATCTCGCCATTTATACGTGCGGTATTGTGTGTACTTTTAGCACGCATCGAAAACGATACGAAACATACACGCACATAATGGGAAGCGGCGCCACGTACGGTTGGGAACATAAATTAGACGCACAAAACACTTTTTCATTTCGACCGACACTCGAGCTTTTGCTTCCCTGGGCCCGATGATTATTGCATTGCGAAACGAATAACGACGCATGCATAACGCGTTGGACCGAACGAACAGAGCCTAGCGAGAGAGTAGAACACAACACGCACACACCGCATTCGTGTTTATGTGTTGGTAAATTTTTCCACCACATTGGTTTTGTTCTTCTTTTTCTTCCACAGGATAGCACCTGTGTGGATGTGTGCGTGTGAAACCGCGTACATTCAACGCGCGCGCGTTTCAAGCTCAAGGGTGGCAGAGTGGGAGGGATAAGGAATGGGGTGGTATATTAACATGAATGGGTCGTTGGGGCAGGGGGAAACAGAATGTGTGGTGTGCTTACGTTTTCGGATGGTTGTTGTGTTATGGCGGCTTGCTTTCTCGTGTTCTACGCAGTTGAAAAACGTCCAAACTCTCGCCCGTCACTTGCACTCTTTCCGCTCCCAAGAGAATGCAGGCGGCTGTGTCACTGTTCTATCAATTTAAATCGCGCAAAAACACACACACACACACACACACACACACACGCACGGAATTACGTGAAGGTAGAAGGGGATGGGCGGAGATAGTGAAAGAAATTGCTTCGGTACGCTAGAAAATAATAAATGTGCTGTGCGACCAGAAGATTCAACCACTTTTTTCCGCACGGTTGTTACACTCTCGCGTCCGTGCGCGCTCTTTAGCTCTCAGGCTCTCTCTTACGGACGAATAAAAAAAAAACAAGCTTTACACAAACACACCGCTCCCTGGATCCGGTAATAGAATTGTGCAAAGTTTTTAGTGTGAAAATTCATAATAGAATATTTGCACCACTAATTTTAACATTGTCACTGTAACCCCGGCTGATCTTTTCAGATACAGCGACTCTAAAAAACATAAAATGATAAACCATAATACACAACAACAGTACAATAACACTCTGCTAGTATAGCTAACGTCGGAGCAGGATACTTTTGTTACGGAAATTCGTAATAGTATCTTATACTTTATTCTGATCCCACGTCGGATTAATTGGTTCAAGTCACGAGTAATGTATTGTTCCACCTCAATAAAGAAAAAGACGAACTTATGAATAGTCTTAATAATTCAGCAGCAGCGCACACAACCACGACCGTCTTCCTTCAACTTCTTTTCGTTTTTTTTTAATAACAACATCAGGAACAACAAACGTCAACTGTCAACTAAGAAAAGCGTAAATCCAGCCTTCGCTGTTATTTGTCAAATTAGACAAAAAAGGCCCAGCGGTCCTTTCTAGAAGATAATTACCGACATCGGGGAAAAGCACCGTAATTGACTTTTATATAAATTCGGTTGGAAGTAAATTCTCGATGCTCAGTATTTTGGTCCACTCCCGACACCTTCCTCCAATCTCCGTTGGTAAATGTTATCTCTCATGTGAAAGAAGTCAAACCCAATGTAAATGTGTTTGGTTGAAAGATTCGAACAAAATGGTAAAATTTGTCAAAGTAGTAATAATTTTGTGATGAATGAAAGTTATATTAAGCAGACAGTTTTAGAAAGGACAGAAACATTATATTTATTTACTTGAGATAAAAGGATGATTAATTATTCCTAATAACTAATTATTCCAGTAATTGTTTTTTTTTTATCAACGTACAACAAGTAATCAAAATAGTACCGACCGGACGCTCTGCCACAAATATTGACTGGCAACACAATCCCCTCAGGAATGGGTCCTTAATTCACCAGGAAAATATGTGATATATCGTTTTATTCAGCCTTTTACACTAGACCTTACATCGCTTAGGTCGTACGCCACAAATGATTGCAGCGGTACCAAGGTAATAAACGATTTAATGTTTCCTCGAAGAACCTTTTTTATTGAATAGACTGACAAAGACACCGCCTAGGACAGCAATCGTTCTGGCTATTGAGCAACAGAACTGATGTGCTGTTGACTGTTGCAAGCTTTGTAGATTACGATAGAATAAGTTTACTGAAAATGTGTTCGGGTACGATACCTAACCAATCTGAAGTGTTACAGAAACGCGAATAATAGGCTTTTTATACAGCACTCTCTCAGCGTAATAAAAATATGCATATTGTTTATGCGACATAGCGAAGAAACAGATCATACCTAGTGTATTCCGGTGTTGATTACTGGATTTTAAGGGAAGCTGCGTTGAGCCGCGAACCAGCAAACGTGATTAATTTAAAGTAGACCGTCCCTTCTTACGTTTTGTTCGAAATGTAAGTTAGCTTCACACATGAAATACCGCTGGCCAAGTAGGATACTGCAATCGAAGTACAGTGCAGTAAAAAGTGGCCAATTACCATCCTAAGAGCTGCTAGATGAATGGCGACGTGCCTTACGTTTCTTGTCCTTTCGTTTCTTCCGGTTACGATCCTTCTTGGATGCAGCCGATGACGACGAGGACGAGCTGGAGCTGGACGATGTCGATGAGGTACTGGACGAGCGCCGTTTGCTGCTCGTCTTCGACTTTTTCTTCTGACTGCCGCTTGCCGTCGATGCGGAAGCGGCAGTAACGTTCGTGACCACCGTCTGCAGGATGCGCTGGGCAGCTTCCTGTGCGTTCAATTTTTGAATTGTTTCCTTCTTGAGCTGCTTCAATTGAGCCAAATCCATCACGGCGTCGAGCTTGTGTTCGTCGCGTTCCTCTTTAACCTTACGTATTTGGAGCTGCTGCTGTTGCTGCTGCAGTTGCTGCTGCAGCTGTTGTTGTAGTTGTTTTTCCCTTGCTTTACGCTGTTGCTCTTCGATTTCCTTTTCCATGTGACTCTTCAAAAGCAGCAGCGTTTCAGCTCGTTTCATCATCTTTTCTTTTTGCGCACGAGCCTTTTCCTCTTCCGTAAGGGGTTCCGTCTTAATGTTCGCCGTTGGCAGTTTAGCTGCTTCGACGGCAGCTGTGGCGGCCACAACGATTGCCGTTGCAACCGACCCTGGACTCTTGTTCCGGAACTTTTCCAACTCTTTTCCGTTAGCGGGCTTCGAATGGTGACTCGCTTTTTCTTCCGATATCGATGGCGAGCGTCGCCGGTGGTCCGGTGTTGCAGACCGATTTCGCCTAGAGCGGTCCTCTCTGTCAGGAGTACTGTCACGGGAGCCGCTGCTATCCCCCCGACGGCGACGGTTACGGTCGGGGGTGCGCGAGCGTGACCGACTCACTGACCGATCTCTGCGTCCACGTCGTGAAAACCCAGCTCCGTCTTGACTACGTGAACGTCGCCGGTCACGATCGAAACGATCTCTATTTGCACCGAAACGACCGCGCGGTCTTGAATAATATGAACCGCCAACATTGTTACCACCACCACCACCTCCACCGTAACGCCGTGAAGGTTGATTGTAACGTGATGGAGCTCCAGAGAAACCACCAACCGGGAGACGATTTCGATTGCCTCCGCGATAGTGACTGGCTGTTGGTGATCGTCCACGGTAATCGTCACCCCGGCGCCGATCTCGCGATCGACTCCGTGAATGATTACGCCGGCGGTCACTGTCTGCGATCGGTCGGCGACGATCCTCGATCGGTTTTGTTGATTCGCTCGACGATTTCTTTTTCGGTTCCACTCCAAGCGCTTTGGCAAGTGTGTCACTCTTTTTGTGCGCCAATTCGTCCGGCTCGGTATCAGACGTTCCCGCTGGGTGATGTTCGTAGTCAAGGGCATTCATATCAATCGAACCATTCGATTTTGCACGTAAAGGTTGTTGCTCCGTAGGCTTCACGGTGGTAGGACCATCGGTCGTACGTTTCGAGCTTATCGACGGATCCGGTGACTCACTGCCGCTGCCACTTGACTTATTGCCCGGTTGATCTTGATTTAGTTCAAAGAATGACTTCTTCGAGACACCTTTGGCGAGCTCTTCGTGACGCTTCTTTCGCTCCGCTTCGCGCCGTTTGATTTCCGACTCGCGTTGCATTTTTTCGTCCTCCAGTTTTTCCAAATCGGTCATTTTTATAGTTCTCTTCTGTGCTGCACGCCAATGGATGGGCGTCACGCTGCGAGACCGGCTGCGTGACCTTGATGGTGTACGATAGCGCTACAAATTAATCAATTAAGCAAACATCTATCAATCATCCAAATTTTCATGTACTATTCGTACATATCATAATACATACAAAGTGACCCCGTCCTTTGATAATTCGTCCGCTGCGGGACACTGGTACACGTTTTTTCGACCAGCCGAAACCTTTCTGTTCCTTCGTCCTATTGTCGCGCTTGCTGCGATCGCCATCATCGTCTCCGGTACGCTTAGTACTGTTATCCGAACGCATCAAATACTTATTGGACACTTCCGGAATTTCGTTCGGATCTATTTTGGTCACCGTTGCCATCGGATGAATTTCATCCTCCACCTCCCCTTCTTCGATCGATGCATCTGCCTCACTACAAGAAACAGGTGAAATAATTTGAATTGAAAAAATGAAGCAAATTTGGGAACGTTTATATAATTTAATCAACTGTACTTGTTATAACTATCACAATTCATAAAATTCATTAATAAATTCATGTATTGTTTGTTATGATATTATCATATATTTTGCAAACTGTACAAAGAAAATGAGCTAATTTAACAGGTTTTAAAAACAAAACCCAGGACAATTTTGAATCTTTGAATTCTGCAGTGTTTTACAATAGAAACAATTCACACTTTAAGATATTAACAGCAACCTTTGTTACATTTATGTAATTGTTTGATATCACCAATAAAAGTTTCATAATTATTCAATTAATTAGCTTAGAACAAAAAAGCACTTAATAGTTTGTCAAATTTTAAGAGAAACCCCAGAAAAAGGACATCCTTCGCATGGGTTTATAGTACGGCTTGAGTAATGCAACAACATTTAAAGCCATGATAAACAACGGTTTTCCAAGCAAATCAATTGAATGTTTACTACAAATAAGAATTGTTACAGTTTTCAATGTTTGTTTGATTTTGGTTAACATGATTTTTTGTTTGATGTCGAACGAAAGGAAACGAAAAGAGGTATCCAAATTTTTCCACATACCAATATGTGTCAAATGACAGAAAGCATAAAGTTAATATTCGTGAAACTGTGATATCATAATTACGCTACTTTTGTTGATGACAGTTTCGGTACTTACTTCGTACGTTTCCCACGCGGTGAGGAATCCTTTTCACGCCTTTTCTTTTTCTCCTTCTTGCGCTTTCTACTCGATTCGTCCTCTGAATCGTCACTCGATGCAGCTAGTTTCTTTTTCTTTTTGTCTTTTTTTTCTTTTGTAATAGATAAAACAATCGGTTTAGTGTGTTTAGTATATACTTTTGTCCGCAATACAAAATACCTTTTATGTGCCGCACTAGCTCACCACAGTTGGAAACTTGTGCATCTTGCAGTGGACGAGAGTTACGATCTACCGGTAGCTGTTCAAGCTGTCGTACTAAATCCTGGCCGGATACGACATGACCAAATACAACGTGTACACTATAGTTAATGATAAAATAAAGGAAGAAACATGTTGTACACTAACTGTTGAGGATCTAAACTTGCTGCAAAAAAACAAAAGCAGCAGTAACAAATCGATCCAAAAGAGGATCAATCTAAATACTTACTTATCAAGATGAGGTGCAGGTTGCGTTGTACTACAATAGAGAAAGAAAAAACACAGAAAGAACAATTGATTGGCAAATGGATTGCTTGATTGCGGAGATGGATCGTAGCAGCAGAAGATCAGAGGGTAGGAGTTCCGTATCACGTGCCAAATGTGCTGTCCGCAGCGCTCGTACACCCAGGGACGAGAGAGATGTTGTCTTTCGAACGCAAACCATCGCACCATGGAAGGTCGTGTTCGTTCGTTTCCCCTCTACGAAAGTGTCACTGTAAACGCATGGAGAGAAGAAACGAAAGACGCGCCAGTGCCGATGGGTGCCGCATGCCACAGCAAGGGATGCTGTCTTGCATTGTAATTCTTTCATTTCTATCATTCCTCTATCATCTCATCCGTTTTCCGGTACCTAGGCTGTGAGAACGGGCAGAACCGGTGGTCCTAAGGATTTTGGTTTTGGGATGAGACACCTTTTTCCCACTAAATTTAACGAATACAAGGGGGTACAAAAGTAACAAAATGTAGGTGAGTGTGCTATCCACTAGCTGGTTACACATGTGCTCTGGAAGAGAATCTCATCAATGGAATTTAATCGAATACATGACCGTGTTCCAAAAGTTACAAGCGCACCGGCAAGATGCCCAACGAATTACTTACATGAAGAACTGGGAGCCGTTCGTGTTTTTGCCACGATTGGCCATAGAGAGCAAAAATGCTCTATCATGCTTGAGGGTGAAAGCCTCATCTGCAATAACACAAAAAAAATCAGAATAAGGTAACATCAATTATTTTGGTCCTTCTTTCGGGTACCTACCGTCGAAGGTTCCACCGTAGATCGACTCGCCACCGGTTCCGTTGCCATTGGAAAAATCTCCAGATTGGATCATAAAATCTTTCACCACACGATGAAAGATTATACCCTAGAAAGAAACATGCGGTTCGGTCACAACCTCCGGGATGATGGGTTTGGTTAAGAGTCGGTCTATAGTTCCGCTTACCTTGTAGTGGAGCGGTTTTCCCGTCTTCTCGCCAATTCCCTTTTCACCCGTGCACAGAGCACGAAAGTTTTCACACGTTTTGGGAGCGACCGCTGGAAACAGTTCGAACACGATTCGTCCTGCCGGCAAGCCACCGAGGCTTACGTCGAAAAAACATCTCACTTTTTCCTGCCCCCGCGTCGGATCCATCGAAAGACCGGTATCGGAATCGATCGTCATAACTTTTTCGATGCAACCGAGTCCTAGCGGTGGATATAAAACAACAATGGCGCTTATCGAATGCCTCGTTGCCACAAGCAATGCCGTTCAAGGTACTTTACAATTATCTTAAATTGAGTCTTTCAAGTTTAGTCAGACGACAATCTCGGTTGAGCAGATGTTTTTCATTTAAAGAGCACAGAAATCGTGATTTTACCTGCAAATAGCGAATTTTCTTTTCACTTTTTAAGGCGTACGCATCGAGTAGATAGCAACAATATTAATGACATTGTTGACAGCTTCGCAATCCCTTCAGGAACATTTCATTTTGTAAACGTCAATTAACTAAAATATTGCAAAGATCGTGTATTCATGGAAGCTGTGAAGCATGTAACTTTAAGTTATTTATAAAAATGTCTCTCAGTAGTGTGGTAGTACTTGATTTTTCTTGGTTTTAAGGGAATATATAATACCATTATGTTTATTCATAAATCGTTGTTTATCATATGAAAATCGCACATGTTCTAAAACAGTGTGTGTCATAAAAAAGAGATACCCACATGATAATCATGTTCTAACAATTTCTTATTTGTCTTCAGTCGTTGAATTTTGTTCCATTTTTTTACGCCGTACCACCCCATGATATGTTAAGTTCAATTGCAGTATTATGATCTTCATGGTCACATCAGCCTTGCTACCCATTTTCATTCTCCCGATAGTGTTATGGTATCAGTTGTGTTATGTGAAATGTCGATGCACCAACACTACACCGCTTTGATAATTATGGAATTGCTAAAAACTAAAAAGTGAATAACACTTTCACGAACATTTATGCCCACCCCGCGTTGTGATAGTGCACAAGAGAACACCGAAACAAACAGGAATAATTTTTAAAATAGTATTTTATTTTACGTTTCATCATTACTCTTACTTTTTGTGTTTTGTAGTCGTGCTTTCCACGCTTTCCTTATGCGTACTGTACCTTTTTTCTGATTTTTCCTATGTTGTTCGGATTATATTCCATTATGTCACCTTGAGGACTATCGTACGATCTCTCTTATTTCCTTCATTACCATCTTTACTACCGACTGCACTACCATTCACATACACTTTTCCATCGTAATTCATTTGAATAGTTATAATTATTGTTTAGATAAGCTACATGCTTTCCGACTCATGAACGACTCTTACCCAAGAATCATCGCTGCTTCTTTCCATCTCTCTTTTTCTCTCTGATACTGGTTCTTCGCATGCTTCCGATGTGTACCGGAGAGTATTTGAGGGCGGAGATGAGTGGAATTGGGAGCGCGTGTATACCACCATACGGATTATCTTCTTGAATGGATTTACCTAGATTCTGTACTGTAGCCCTTCGCTGCTATCTGTACCACCGGATTGACCATTTGTACGATTTCACAATTGGTCCTTTCAATCTGTCCTCTAACTTTAATCCCAACATTTGCCAAATGAGTTTATTCTTCGATATAATTTGTACCAATTCGCATTCCCTGCCACTGTCCCTTATGTAATACTGCTCTTGGGCAGCGGCTACTAGAGATGGTAAGAAAACGCAATAGACACGAATTTTCTTGGGCTCTGATAAGATCCGAAAACGCATGTTCTGCACGTTTTTGTGGTTGTTGCGGGAGCAAAGTCCATCAGTCGGATTTACGCGCGTATTTAAGTGTCATAACATTCCTCGTCTTAAATAAGGTGTCAAGTAAATTGGCAGCATTCTATGAACGTTGTATTTTTATGCGGTCATTTTCTCCTTTATAGTTGCTCTGCAAATCTTTTTTAAGTTTAATGCTTTTCCGGGTTCGATTCCGTCGTCGTTTTTCATGTACCATTTTGCAAACATTTATTCTACTCTGTGTTTCGGGATCCATTTCAGTAACTGTTGAGAGCTTAGATTGAGTGGGAAATATCTGTGGTAGTGTGGTAAAATTGCAACATTCGTTTTGTTCGCTTCATTATTCGAAAGGTTGAGTTGTGGTAGGTAGTTTAATATTTACATTATAAACTTCAGATTAAACTTGACACCTTTTTATGTCCCTTTTCGCGACTGGATTGTACAAATTCATTTCCCTCGTCGAACAGTGGAAAATGGAAACCGAAATATTCACATCGCAATTTTCTCTTTTCATTTCTCGTTCACTCTCGCGCTCTCTTGCTAGGGTACATCTAACTTACGCTGCCTACATTTTCATTACGGCTTATATCCTTCGTTTCTTCGTTAGATGCACTTTTTTTACATATCGTTTGCATTCTCACTTCTCTGTTATCATAAGGAACATAAAAAATTGCTTCTGAAAATTATCCTCTTCGTTTAATGATGCGATATTGACAATGAGACAAATGATTAAATTAATATCATAAAAAATCGAAACAAATGGTAGAAACAGAACATAATAGAGGCAAAATAAGCGTGCAACTTTGTTTTACCTAACTCTACCGATATAACAACTTAAACGTAATCGTTATTTTTAGGAAAAGTAAAAGTTTAAATCGTTTACTGCAAGCTGGACGAATTTAAATTAAAAATGTAAACGAAATGTTACTAACATTCGATAAATAAATAATCACTTAGTAGATACAATAGCTAGCGTTAAAATAGTTAATAGTTATTACAGAAACATAAGAACCTTCCGATCTCAAAAAGTATGGATCCAAAATTATATGAGAGGCACGACCGTATCTTAAAACTTACTGGACGCATCTCTAAAACTAAGCGGTTTGTAATACGATAGCAATGGGTAATAGCCTAAAACTTAACTACGTCGATCACATCTTTTGCCTAGTGTGGTCGCATCTGCTCAGCTACGGCCCGCAGCCACATTCGGACGACTGCATACGATCGTTTACGTCTATATACGGGCTATAACTATGGTATCAGCATTCTTGCGTATTTGAAACACATGTTTGTTTGTTTTGCGACAACACGCCCGCAACGATTTTTTTAATGACACATTCATGAGCACCTGTATCTTTCGTTGGCGGTTTCTATTAACGACTACACAAACACAAAACCTTACATCGTTTTGGATAATTCTTACGATGGCGGAAGGTCATTCGTTTGTTTGATTCGAGATGGTAAACTTTACTTGCCGTTGATTATAACTGACCGTTCGTGGTGTCGGTATCCTGTTCTTTTTGCTGCATTTCATTAATATGAAGGAATATGTTTATACCGACCAATCAACATGCAGCAGCTGAGAAGAACAGTCAACTCCTTTTAATCGCTCTTTCATTTCTGAAAGATGCCGGTTTCCCGCGCTGTACGCACCACCGGTGCATACGATGGTGTCGAGCGAGGGAGGGATTGTGTATTTAATAGTTGTGTTGGTTAATATTATCAATGTAATCAATATTTGAAGGTCGTATTTCATTCCGCCACTATTCAACCACCTTACGATCCGTTGAATGAAGCGCCATACCTGCTCTGTATCCAATATTCATCAAACACACAATCTTTTCTCCCTATTGTTTACAATCCATTGCCCTTATGCATTTACACCCTAGTACGGAGTGTCTCCATTACGTCCCATCGTATAGGAGAGGGAGAGAGTTGATTAATTTCAAAGATATCGGTCATAGGTATTATTCGTTTTAACTAATGCAATTTGTTCCAATAATATCGTACTGTTGTGTGCCGCACTCTACTATTACTATTTGTGTCGTTTAGCGCACATCGCTCCGCCTTTCCTGTGAGCGAAAACGAGAGAAGTAGATAGCAGCTTTAGCTAACAACATTTCTAATCTTCGCGATACTTTTACGATACGTATCAATCTGCGTCATCGCCATTACTGTTTGCACGCTTCGGCTCGGACACGGTTTTCTTCACCTAGAAATGACACGTTCAACAACCTTTTGACTCCGCATGCATCCAAAACCCACGCAACTCGACACTACGTGCACCTTTGCCCATTTTCCTCTTCTTGCTAGCTTTTTTTTTGTTCACTTTTATGCACTTTTTATGGGTAGGTTGAATGTGAATGATTTGTTTTGTTTTTGTTTTTGTGTTTTTTTTTAGAAAGGCATTACGAAGAGGCAACTGCTATCGGGAAAAACTTGTAGCCTTTTCTATAAGAATCGCGGTGGTCCGGAGTGATATGAACTATGTGGCAGACTCGGGCTGGCACGGTGCAGTGTATACGGCGAGGAAGATCGCTGGGCAAGCGATTGTTGTTGCACTACTTGTTGCTGCTGTTGCTGGGTGGAAGAAGCGCCCACGTTTAACAGTTGTTGTTGTGAACCGTGATGTTGTTGTTGTTGTTGTTGTTGTTGTTGCTGCTGCTGCTGCTGTTGGCCACTGTGTGAAAGCGATGCTTGCGATCCATGCAGCTGTGAGGAGGATGAGTGACCACCACCCAACAGCATTGAGGACGAGGATGACGATGACGAAGCAGACGGTTGTAGTGAGGGATGATGCATCTGTGGCTGTTGCTGCTGCTGCTGCTGCTGCTGATGTGACGATTGTGACGTCGATTGCTGGGATGTTGACGGATGCATTGAGTTCAGAAGGTTTCGTGTCATGTAGTGATGAAAGGTCGTTGTGGCTGGGCCCATACGATGGTGCTGTTCCGAATGAAAAAAAAAGGAATCGTTCAGCCAAATGTGAAGACAATTGTTGATTTAGCTTCATGAGAGAGTTTAATTGGAAAGCTCCTTTTTAATATATAATTTTCCCCTAAACAGTGCAGAATCATTTAAAAGGTATGATGTATCCATGTATCAAGGAACTACCAAATACGCTTACCGATAAATTGTGATGTAATCCACCAATCGCTGCAGCACCAATCATGTGACTCGGTCCATCGCCAAGATCCAAATGAAGACTTTCCGGAACATCTGATCCATTCCCCGTAACACCAACACCACCACTACCACCGCCACCGGCTGCACCACCAGCACCTCCCAGGTGGAGCTGCCCGAGTGACGCCGTTGCCATTGCAACATCGGGCATAACGTCCGAAAGGTGACCATCGGAGCATGCTCCGATTTCGTTCAGATCCAATCCACCGCCTCCGATAGCTGCCGGTGGACCTACCGCACCACCTCCCCCGGCCGGGGCTGACAGACGATATGCCACGATATCCCCACCGGGAATAACCGAAGGCAGCTCTTGCCGTCGGTGCGATCCACCTATCAAAGCGAGCGGATTGTTCATCGACGAAAGCAGTCCACCGGAGCTTGCGGCTCCAGTGCCACCGTGAATACCGCTACCGTGCGTTAGCAGTGAATGCGATGCCAACTGTGACGAACGCTGTGAATGGTGGGCCGTGGGTGGTTGCTGCTGGTG
>JXWZ01003167.1:0-11066 GCA_000956215.1 Anopheles farauti No. 4 | reverse complement strand
GTTTTTTAAAGCGTCATATTTGACTGTTTCTCTAGCCTATTTTTAAAAATTACTACTTTTCTCTAACGCCCGCCTTGTAGGTCTCAATGCATGTCCTAGGAAATCGTATGTTTTCCTACGGAAAGAGCTGCCGGTTCGGTTGGCAAACATAATGAAAGAGATCACACTGCTACCGGAAAGCCTACTGCGAATGCCCTCGGTTGGACTCGTCAGCGCATGGTACGTGAAAAGCTTCGAGGAAGTGCTCGCATTCGAAAAAACCGATCCAACGGAACCTAACCTAGAGAAGTATATCGCTGTCTAGAAGCGCATACAAAGCGTGACATACATATGTGACTCTTTGTGTGACTTTGTGCTCGTACAGATTCTGCAAGTCGCTCATTCAGATTCGCGATCGTCACTCGGATGTGGTGCAAACAATGGCTCAAGGGATACTGGAGCTGAAAGAAAGCCGCAACGGAGCCGTGGAACCGTCGACGGAGCTCTCGATTCAGTACTTTCTGGATCGTCTGTATATGTCGCGTATCAGCATAAGGATGCTCATCAATCAGCACAGTAAGTGGCGATTGTGGCAGATTAGCACAAGCGTCGTACTTGTCCGACGCGGACTTTGAACACACACCATACTTATTAGCGTGTTTTGTTGTCTTATCTCGTACATGTTGTTTTTAGCGATTTTGTTTGGAGAAGTACCCCAAACAGGACGACATATCGGCAGTATAGATCCGCTGTGCGATCCCCACATGGTCGTACAAGATGCGTACGAAAATGCGCGCTTTTTATGTGATCAATATTATCTCGCTAGCCCAGAGCTGGAAGTCATTGAGCATAACGGTGGGTTAATCGCACTACAAATTTGTTTCATGCTTTCTACAAATAATACTGAAAAGAATGCGTGTTTTTCTCTCTATTTTATGAAGAAATCGACAAGGGTAATCCTATTAAAATCGTCTACGTGCCGTCTCATTTGTATCACATGCTGTTCGAGCTGTTTAAAAACTCGATGCGCGCCGTTATGGAGCATCACGGCACGGAGAATGATGTCCCCTCGATTAAGGTCACTATTGTGAAGGGCAAGGAGGACATTTGCGTGAAGATGTCCGATCAGGGTGGCGGTATTCCACGTTCGCAGGTGGATCAGCTGTTCAAGTACATGTACAGCACGGCGCCCCAGCCACCAAAGTCTAAAACAGATCTGCCCCTGGTTCCGTTAGCCGGTATGTTGAACTGTTGTTTTGATTTGCACTGTGTTTCAGTATTAGCTGAATATTTTCATTTTGTAGGGTATGGATACGGGTTGCCCATTTCTAGATTGTATGCCCGATACTTCCATGGCGATCTAGTCTTATTCTCATGCGAAGGATACGGTTCCGATGCCATAATCTATCTGAAGGTACGTATAATTTTTGTTTTCGCTCAACTGTCAAAAAATCAAGTTTGTGGTTGCCATGGAAATTTCGTGTATCGAAAAAGTATGTGGATTCGTCTCAACTTGGCAAGAAGAAAATGTAATGTGAAGATGAATTAAAAACGAACGTTTCCTGCGAACATTTTTAGTTTAATTTAACATACATCTATCCATCTATTCTGCTGTTTTAAGAAATAATACGACACCGGTGCGAAGTTAAACAAATGTTTGATACTTTGTAAAACCATTATCTAACTATGCTCGGTGTACTATGATGAACACACGAAACATTTTTGTCAATTCTTTTTTTCTATCTCTCTCTCCTTCAAACACACCCATCCATCGTTCTCGATTGGTGCACCCAACACCAAACATCAGGCGTTCTCGGATGAAGCCAACGAATTGCTACCAATATTCAATAAAACCAGCACCAGATTCTACAAGGCTACGGTGCCAACTGGCGATTGGTCGAATCAGGTAAAGGGCAAAAAAATCAAACCAATAGTAATATAGTTGCAAACCCAGTGGGAGATCTATGGTTGTGCACTTCTGTTCACCATCTTCCACCACGACCACGACTTTTGAAACAATAACTTGGACCAGGCATCTATCTAAAATGATACACAAACCACAATCATGATACTAGCTTTACCTACATGCGAAAACGAATTACGGGTTCCATCCTCTCAACGAAACGAAACGATTTCATTGGTAGCACCTCATCATCTGCACAATCCTGCAAGGATATACATATGCAGTATATCTATTTACCACCGAATCAAAAATTTAGACCATAATTACACCGTTGTCACAGGCACGGGAAGCGTAGGGGTAGCACCGTGTATGTTGTGGCGTTTTAGTTTAGTTACATATTTGTTTCTCCTGTTCCTTCTTTTTCTCCTTCTTTTACCGTCACCGGATGTTCGCTTTCTTTTCTACTCTACTATAGGGCAAAAACTTTACCAACAGATTGTTGTAGCCGTTATGTGCATTATTAGCGTGTTAGAGGAATGTGATGTGTTTAGAGCTCAAGTGACAGAAACATGGACATCCTTGTTTGCCACATTTTGATGAAATCTATTCTACCCTGCTCATTCCTACTGTGTGCGGCCTGCGTGTTGCTACGTGCGGCGGCGATACTCTAGGCGACCGGGGCAGCTTACTTTGTTACTTGCTTTTAGCTAAATTTTTATGCCAACAGAGACTCGTTTGTTTCGTGTTTTTTTTTTTCTTCCTGTTTGTTATGTGTATTATAGCTTTTCTGTATGTAAGGTAGTAAAAAGAGATAAAACAAATATAAATGTTTCTATTTACAATGTCACTGTATTTTGAGTGTTATTATTTGCCATTATCTTGATTTCGAGAATGATTTGTATTTAGACTTTGCGTGGTGTACTACTTGTGTCTGTTGTTACAGTCTATATTTTTTATCCGAAAATGTTTGTTTTTATTTGTTGAATTGGTTGTCATATTTAGTAGCTACAATTATTACTTCCCTTTAATGGTAAACTATGAAACATATTATATAAATTCAGTAAGTATGCATGCTCTAAAAAAGAACTCATAAAATAAGTAATGGTATGAAAATTATATCATTATTTACCGTTGGTATTGGGGTGGTAGTTTCGCACTCGGTTATGTTATCTATTTTTTTCTTTGTTACTTCTACACCACACATACAGCACAGGTTACTACACTTCACTAGCAGCGAGTTAATAATTTTCCATTTTAATGATATTTTCTTGCAGAACTCCGATATGAACTCTAAGCAAATGAACGCTCAGACAAGACGTGCGGGATCCGTCGGTACCAACACGTCTTGATCTCTTTCCGATGGCGAAGAGGAGGAGGAAAATGGAGACGAAAGACAAAAGTAACAATAAAGCTGGCTCGGCTTAACAACTGCAGTAAATAAATCGATACATTTACACATTGCAATCACATCCATACATCGTTTGGTTTGGTTTGGTTTTGGTGTACACCGCCGCGATGCATGTATTTTTTTTTTTCAATTTACAAATCATGAACAAGAAAAAATATTAATATGTGCTGCATTAACATTATTGGAGACGCTAAAACAATCCCATGGGTTTTTTATTATGGTTTGAATATTCTTTATTTTTCATTTTGTTTTTGTTATGTGTTTCTTTTTTCTCCTTACTTCGCTTGCTTATTCGCCCGCTCGCTCGTTCTCCCGCGCACTATCTCTCCATATTGCTCTATCCTATATGCATCGCTTTTTATTTCATAATTATCTAAAAAGAAAAATACTTTCCAATCCTTAGGCAAATGCAATAAAATATTTATTTATACTAATGTTAGTACCGAGGTAAACATAATAAAAGTTAACTGTTTAATAACGAATTCTGCTCGTAACTCGTAACAATTACTGCCCGCGACGGCTTCAATTGTTGCTGCAATGCTCTGCATTAGCAATCTGGGAACGTTCCACCCTTCGATGCGATGGATACTTTTTCTACCTTTCAAAAAACTAACAATTTACCCATCCTCCCCTCCCTCCCTCTTCCCATCTTCGATTACTCAGTCGTTTAAAGAGGATGTTTCATACATTGAATCGTGCGAGAAAGTGATGTCGTTGCTCGCAATCAGCAGCTCCGGGCAGACGGTTTGCGTTGTGGGAATTATGCTGGAAAATGGAAAAAATGAACTAATCGCCACCGACGCTTCTGAGGCCGCGTCCGGATCGCGCGTCTGCACTATCATCGTCGACAGAACGTGCTCCAGCGCGTCCATGCGCTCATTGGATGCATCCGGTGTTTCGCCCACTACTGAATTGCTGAGATTTTTGCGCAACTTGCTCACGTTGTTTAGCAGTATTCGATTCAGTAGATCGCACTGCGCAATCCCACCGTACTTGATCTCCAGATGTGGTATCCAGCGGAAGTAGCACTGTTGCCACAGTTCGATGTCCCGCAGGCAGCATTGGGGTTCCAGGAACTGTTCGTCGTGCTGTACCGAAGAACGAAGAATGTATTCATTACTTTCCGTTAGTACAAAAACTGCTCTAAAACGAGCCAACGAACTTGCCTGTAGCACCTGTAGTTTACTGCCGCTCCCGTTCACGACGGGAAGACCATTGCAGTCATCCTGCCGGTGCCGCAAATTGTACAGTGAGCTGGCGACCGGGGTCTGGGAACTCTGGGTTGAGCTATTACTGCTCTGCATCGGATGCACTGCTAGCGCCAGTTTCGGGCGATACAGTGGGTTGGTGAACAAGGCGAGATCTTTATCTTCGAACTGTTTCTCCCAGTCCCAAACTGGGCGCAGTACGACATGATCGGCATGCAGCGCCTGATAACGTTCGGTTTCTGAGTTGAACTGGAACGTATCGAAAATCGGAAGGAACAGTGAATCCCAGAGTGTTGTCAGGAACACATCGGAAAATTCGAACTCCTCGGGAAACTGCTGCAACAGCTGCCACGTGCAGTCGAGAAAGAGCAGAAACAGTGGACTACGCTCCGTCGTTTTCACCGACGACACGTGCCCCAACCGATCGCTGAATGGGTGCCCAAGAATTATCCACTCTTTCTGGATGAGATTTTGGAATCCTCGTATCGTACGGAAGCTACTATCTAGCAGGAGCTGTACCAAGCTCGATATCACACAGCACATATCACGTCCATTGATCTCTTGCAGCACCACAGTTTGCCCGTCACGCATCATCTTCGCCGCCGCATCCGAGTGTTTTAGGCATAGCGAAACGTATAGCAACCAGTAACTTTTTTCCAACAGCGAATAGAACCTGCTATCTTGTGCCTGCAGACGAGACGAATACAGCTAAGTGAAAAGAATACATCTAGTTTTCCGCCTACCACTCCTGCCTACCATAAACTGTTGATCGTTGTCAGGGGTGCACAGGTCGCGCAATTTGATGTAGCTCAGATTGACGTCCTGTATGCTGGGTAGAATTTTATACAACTCCAGTAATCGTGGCTGCCGCTTCCTTGGATCACACCGGCGGACATGTTCCAATAACATATTTTCCACCGTTGTATTTGTTATATCTGGATTTAGCTCAGCCAGTCGAATAAGTGCAGCATCCTTATGACCCCAAACCTGTAAAAAATGACAACAAATAATACCATCAATTATACAGCACAGTAGGCGCACGCCATAGAGATGTGTAGTGTGATTGAGTTTAAGTTTGCTTTTTGCTAATTCTTGTACGAAGCGATACAATAATTCAATGTAGCAGTACAATTTTTCCTCATTCCGTTATTTAAATTTGATCATCCATCAGAAGCTGACCTCATCCAAGTAAGCCATTTTCCATGTAAGCGAATCTTGCCAAAGAATATCGAAAGGGGCAATCCCGGAACAAAACAAAATGTTTTAAAGTGAGAAAATTAAATTAAGAGACTTTTCTTATTAAGGAAAGATGACTGTCGTTTCAGTTTGTATTCTTTAATGTCCCCATGTAATTATAGAGCGCATGATTTGTGTTTTTGTGAAATCGAATAACCCCAAATTTCGTCACTTACCCAAATAGCGGATCGATTGTTACGAAAGCTTTTCGATATATTGTCGTAATCGACGTCACTCAAATGCTTGGGAACAACGAAATGCATCGGCAAGGAACTGTTTGAGACTCGGCAGTCTTTGGAATACACACGCCAGCCGCCAGTTGCATTACATCGCTCCAGTTCCTGGAACCAGTCGGATTTTTTGTTGTACATTTTCACACTCTCGCTCGCCGGGCTGCTGTAGTACTTTTCCCTGCAACAGTGCATACATGTTACGGTCAGTTATCCAGTGAAATGGCATTCTACACTTACTTGAAACGGTACAAAAACAGCAGATTGTGTCGGGCGGGAAAGGCAAATTTTACCAAGGCATCCGCGATATATTTGCCCTTTCCTATTTCAGATAGTTGAAACCCGAATGTGAAGGTTTTAAAATTCTAATCATAAGGGATAAAGAGAAACATAAGGAACACACTGGATGATATGGCTTTCTTCTAGTACACGTGGTGAACTACTTACTTTGCAGACGATATGTATTTTATCAATTCTGCTACTGTTCTTCACTTGTGGGCTAATGATTCTTTTCTTTTTATCAACAAACTGATAAATACGATCGATATTAGAAAGTGAGACATCAGACGAGCCGAGAAATCGATTGCCCTGGAACGAAATCTGTGAAATAACAAAGACAGAAAATTATGCTTGTAATGTCAACAAACCACCGCACTCTGGGATCACATACGCACGCCGTTCGATGTGTGCTTTTTTCTTACCTGTTCGTCATCCATGTCTAGTGATACGAAAGATAACCGAAAGTTGGTGATCAACAGGGTTCCCGTTTTTTCCCCGTACACCTTCCCATCCTTCATGTAAGATGCTATGTACATGCATACGTTGTTGGCGCGGGCAGCCTCTATTTCGCCTGAAATCGTTAGCACTAGTTAATTGGCTCTGCATACTGCAACGATTGAAAATAACGTTAAAGTGCATACCTGATAGCAGCTTTGGTTTAAAGTCATTATTAACGAAGTTTTCTTCCGGAACCTACAATGAGAAGCCATGGGAAAAGATTACGCGATCCTCTTTCGGGAGGGAATACGCCTTCGCCACCGTCAAAAGGCACTGTGCAACGTAAGCACGAACGCATACACGCACCTGATTCACATAGCTCGTGAAATTCTGCTTCGTCTTACTGCGACCCTCAGACATTGTTGGCATTCGGTATGGGATGTGTGTCTACACATTAACTAATGGATAGTAAGCATGGAACGAAGTTTGGAAACGTTGGGTAGCTTTGCTGCACCCGCTATTGTCGATTGAAATGATGGTTTGTACTGATTCAATTGGGTAATGGCTGGTCAATGTAGTGTTCCAATTGAAGACTTATTTCGAGCGATGATTTTCTTTCTATCAGCTGTGCCAGCAGGGAAAGCAGATGACGATTTTATTTGTTGAACGGGGTTTAGCACATGATAAACAACGCGTGAACAAATTACCGAAAAATACAATCTAAAAAAGTAGAAAACAAATCTTTTATTTTCTGTCAAACATTAATTGTCAAGCAGCGATGTCATAATCTACCCTTGAACCAAGGGGTGTATAATTTCAATTATATTTGTTACCACAAACGAACTGCTTCAATAATTGTAAATTTGAGTAGATCTTGATGATACGTAAACGTTTTTATGGAACACTAGTGATTTTAGTGAGAATAAAATAACACCAACATATATAAACACCTTAGTCCGGTTAACCGAACTACCCGGATAATTGAGAGGGTCCATTGTTTTGCAGATTATTGAAAAGTCAATAAATAAATAAGAGAGGCGTTTATCGAAGGTTCACAAGTTGGTGAAACGGAATATATTTTGTACCTTTACGCCAATCATCAAGTGCGACACTCTGTTTAAAGTATAAATATAGTTTTATAAAATAACGCACTGGAAAACGTGTTAGATTTCAACAAAGGAAGAAAGGTACGACGTATTATAGGTGCGATATGTATGTTATGCGTTTTCTTACTGTATGAATCATTTTTCATTGTGTAGCGGATCGGTGCGGTGGGGCAATGCAAATCATATAGGCATTCAACAAACAGATCACATACATCGTTGAACGATTTCTTCAATCTTCTAAGACGTAACCAACAACAGCAGAACCATGCCATCCTTCAGACAGAAGGTCACAACATACTTCCGTCAACTGAGTTTCGTTTCCGAACGGGATCAGCGTAGCTCAACGCAACAATCTTCGTCCATGGCATCCGGAAGCTTTATGACCCGATACCTAGATGGGTGAGTTACATTAATACGTGCCAATAATGATGACAGCAAAGCCAATGCCAATGATTCCTTTACCGCTCAGCGAATGGGAACCCCCAGACACTATGGCCCCTATTTACAATGGTAAATTGCCGGAGGATTTGCCGGAAGTACGAATCGGACGGTATGTTGTGGAACAATCGGAAAACGATGCTGCCTACACAGGACCACTGGAGGGTTTAACTGGCGTACGGCGTGCCAAATCGCATCTGACTGCAGGAATTGAAGACGATATTGACTACATAGACGTTCTGCAGGATCACGGTTCAACTACGCAGCTGGATGCCTCTACCAAACCACCGTCACATGCGTTGGACTCAAATTCAAATTCCAGCAAAACTATGGCAGAGCACACGGAATCACATGCAACTGCCACAAACCAGGCACCTGGAGCGAAACATTTGGAAAAGAAAAAAACCACTGACGATCCCATTGCCAACATTACCGACTGGAACCGTCCGAATGAAGATGCGTATGGCATATCGGTTTCGCTGTACGAAAAACATCTCCAAACATCCGGTAACGTTGGCGATCCGATCGCAGATTGCTTTGGAATTATCGCCCGAACAGATTCCTGTATAATGGCTATGGCGGACGGTGTCAATTGGGGTGAGTTAGAGGTGCGTCGCTGACTTAGTATTGTCTGTGCTAAACGCGGTGTTCCCACAGGTGAAGGCGCACGGGTCGCCGCCCGGTCTGCTGTCCAGGGTGCTATTGAATATTTAAATTCCGCCGTGTTTGGTATACATCAAGGTAAGTATGTTCCACATGCCGTGTATTGAATCAAAGAACATCACAAAATAATAGGTTGGCTTTGGTAATTTAATTGCAGTGACATCTACCAGGGATATTTTTCTCAGTTTGATTCGTAGCTTCTGGGAGGCTCATAACTATATTCTTCAGGTCGGAGGTGCTTTGAGTACGTTAACCGTCGCTATTGTTTTACCCGTGCAGGATTCAAATCAAAGCATAGTGTGCTGCTGTAACGTGGGAGATTCTCTTGGGTATATATTTTCGAAAAACAACATCGTCCGAGAGATTACGATGGGTATGTATGACACGCTAAAATGTATCCTTACAATGCAATGTTTATCTCGTTCCTTTGTTGTAGGTTCGCATGATGTTAGTCTCATGCGAGATATGCGAGATGCCCTGGGAGCATTGGGCCCAGTGTACGGTGATAAGCCAGAAATGAGCAATCTCACTCTCTCGATGTCGTATGTAGATGAGGGCGACATCGTGTTTCTCACCTCGGACGGTATAAGCGATAATTTCGACCCAGTGGTAGGTAAATTTGCCGAACCTGTGAGCAATAAAAACGCCGGCGCTGGCGGTAGCAACACCGGGAACAGCGGTGCCGCCAGCACCAACAGACCGCCCCCCAATTCGCACCATGAGCGGAAAGGTAAAGCAGGATTGGCTCCGAAGAGACAAAACAAAAGCGCACCCATGCTTACTTTGGCACAGCAGAGTGGCGTGACGGCGGATCCACACAATATCAATGCCAACCAAACAGCACCGTCACGTCCAGAGCGGAAAGTTCCGGTACCGGTAAGAAAACCTCCACCACATGCTGGCAATACTGGAGCGCTGGATAAAAGTTACGGCTCGAAATATGTCACACGATCGAAGACTTTCATCGAGCCCGCAGCGGCCGTTAGACGATCGAACAATACCGTTGCAAAATCATCCTCTCCAATGGCGCTACCTCAAGTGACCGCGCAACAGCGACACGTACTAACACTTTTGCGAATAGCCGACCTCCTCGTGTACGGTATTAATGGTTCATTGCGGCCCTGCACAAATGCGAAGCAATTGTGCCAGCTGCTGATCGATTTTGTGTCGTGCATTACTGCCGCCAAACGTAAGCTGCTGGAGCAACGTGAACTGTACTACAAAATAAAATCCGATCCCGACGGAAGCAGAAAGGAGGTTCCGCTCACTGCCCACGAACATAAGGTGATACGAAAGCGTATGGTAGATGGAACCACATTTTCGCTGTTGCCTGGAAAGCTGGATCACGCCTCGATCGTTGCGTACGCCGTACGTAGACGAAGGCCGGGAATGAAATTGTCCACTGAACATATTATATAAGTTATCTTCGCGGACTGCGCATTAGTCAACCTTTTACAGCCTGTTGTGTGTCTGCTTACAAACGCCTGTGAATTACTATTAGTGTTTGCGCGTGCATAAAATGCGCTTCAATCGAGAAAAAAAAGTATTATGTATATTCGGACGTCCATTTATTGGAACATGAACCAATTCCAACCTACAATTGATTTCGAATGTATGTTTGGTATGGGCATCAAACGTTTCAGCTTGAAATAGCGATGCAAATCTTGGCTTCTTTTTACAAGCATGTTTTACTAAGATGTGTATGCGACAGCAGTATTGTAGTCATACACGCAAAGCACAAATCGAATTATTTGAAAATAATCTCATCATAAATTCATCAATAACATTAGAAGACATATAACTAATTTTTTTTGTCTACAAGTGATCAACTTAAACTAATTCCGTGAGAAAACTCGACCGAAAGTAACATAAGTTTTCAGTCGATAAATTATTTTCCAAACCCAGTTGCTAGTGCCAATTTCGGTTCATACAAAACGCTTCTGTATTGGTAAATTATTAAATTGGATTACATTTTTACAGCTATTTATGTACCGCGAACCGAGACCGTTTTCAGCTTTGCTATTTAATTCGGACATTTCAAAACAAATTGTATCTCCGACGATTTACAAACGGTCTAATGTTCTTAACAATAAAGCTACAAAATTTTGTACAAACCATTGGACTAAACAAATTCGTACCAGTATTCATTTCAACACCTTTATCCTGATCAACAGTCCC
>JXWZ01003166.1:0-10644 GCA_000956215.1 Anopheles farauti No. 4 | reverse complement strand
ACGTTGAATTGATAAGCCGCCGGAGATGTGGCCCACTCTCGCTCTCGCGTCGACTTTAGATGCATCTTTCGCAGCGTTGCAACGCAGACGACAGCGTGGAATGATTAATTATTATTTATGTGTGAGGGGGTTTTGTTGTTGTTGTGAATGTGCCATTCCTTGGTGCTCGTTCTCTTGCATTTCTATGCATAGTGGTAGCGGTTGCACCTAGAACTTGGCTTAGATCACGCAGTGCAACGAGCAGCATCTATCTTGCCGGCAGCAACCGGTGGTTTTCTATTGCAAGTGTGGTCGTCCCTCATCGCAGCTTCATTAGTATTCGACTTCGATTAAGATTAATGGACGTGAGCTGATACACCAATCCGTAGCCCCGGTAGAATGTATCGGAATGTAGGATTGGTCCGCTTTGCGTCACGGTTTCCAATTGAACGTTATTTAATCCACAGCTGAATACAAATCGAAATACACCCGAGCCGAGTATTTCAGCCCGGAAGCGAGCAAGCATTTGTCTAAAAGATCAGAATGAAGATCTGCCCGTGAGCGAAAGCAATAATTTCAACTACAGCCAACCATGGATTGAGAGCAAAATGTATAAAATACGTTTACCATTTCCTAACCATTACAGCTGCGGAGAAACACCAGCCAAGAACGGCAGTAAATAGCCCATAAATTATATGCAATGGCGAATAACTCATAAACGATCCGTGGCTGAATGCTGAAGGAAACGCACGGGTTGGCGTTTGTGCCATTACGAGTTAATTTAAATTTATGTTGCATCTAATGGGATTTAATAAGCAGAAAATACAAACAATTGAGGCACTATTTAAAATCATAGTTGCAAGATGAAAGAAGAGAGCAACTATAAAAGATTTAAAGGAAATATACTTGGGTTGTATTTAACACCAGAAAAATTACATACATTTTAAATATTCGTTCGAACAAAGGTTTCTTTAAAAAAAATCTTAGGTTGTTTATATAAAGATGAAAAATACACATATGAAAATAATTAATTTAACAGAACAGACCAAACATAGAAGAAACATAGAATCCTCTAAAAAAAATCCTCTAAAGAGAGAAAGAGTATTTCACGCCACAAGAATTAATTAGTTCACAAACGACCTATTTTGCTAACAAACAGAAACCCAGAAGAGACGTTTTACCACAACAAAAGTGGAGCACCTTCCACCCGGATCGTAATCCTGCCAAAAACGTTCACCAGATCCGATTCAACTCAAGTTACATGCCGCCGCAACTCAACCATAAAAGCGTCCCTCCTATTAAATCGTTCAATTAGCCTGCCATTTGATTGCATGCAATTGTGTCGTAAACCCTTGCGCGCAATAGACCTCCTCCCATCGAAAGTACTCGAGTGCCCGAACGGAAAGAAGAAAAAATAAAACCATGGAAAACCCACGCCGACGACGACGACGATTATGGAAATCTCGTCGCGCTGGCTTTCGGTTGGGAACAGGCTTGGGGGGGAGGGGCTGAAGATGAAAAACAATTTAATCAAACCACCCCACCTAGTGGCACAGATTACGCCAACTTTCACTGAAGAGTAAAACAAAAAGGCTCCCTCGAAGCGATCGAACGCTTTTTTTTTGTTTTTCATTTCCTTGGAAAGCCATGCCAAATCGATCGTCTAACGACGCGGGTTGTAGGAAGAGTAATTTAATAATTGCAGATAATCAAAGTGCAGCAGTAATACTCCGATCGCCTGATGTGGAAAAAGCGGTTCATCGAGAGCGGAGGACTATTTAGAAGAGGCTCTATTAAAAATGCATGATTTAAAACCCCATCCAGGCAAGTGCAGAGCGTTGTGATGTGGCTATTATCGTGGCCTTTTCGCTGACAGGATGGACAAAATTAACTCTGCCACTCGGGGCACGGCGAGTTTATAGCCATGAGTACCTCTCCACTGTATGTCCTATCGAATGAAATTAAGGTAATAAATAAAAACCGGACGACTGGGTACAGAGAGATCACCATGACAGTGGCATGCCAGATGGAGAAAAAAACAGGCGAAGGTGGCACCGAAGGCCAGCGTTCGTAAAATAAAACCATGACGATATTCAATCATCGTTAAAACGGATGCAGCAACGGAACAAAGGCACGACCACGACATTGAAACGAGTCCATTGTTCCAGCGAAAATGTGTCCCTCGCTACGGAAGCGCCACTCAAACATGTGTCCAGAATCGAAGTCTAAAAAGTTTTTGAATTGATTTAATTTGGCTATTTTGTCCACTAGTAAAGAAATTGCAGTTTGTGTTTTTTTTTTCATTCCAAGATATCTCAGCTACAACATCTTGTGCTGATCTACCAAGCCCAAACATCTACCAGCAAACATACTAGGGAAGTATAAAGCAACCCCAACCGTCCCCGTTCCGGTCAAGAGATTAACTTCCGATCTCTGTTCCGTCGGTTATGAGCAAAGTTTTCCATCAACAAAACCGAAATTTGAAGCGACTCCGGCAAACTTCTGCAACCCATAAAAGAAGCTCCAACACAACCGGAGACGACACCAGCCGTCCGGTGAGTTTGTGAAATGAAACCGGAAAAAAATCCCTCGAAAAATCTTGACCGATTCTCGCTGGAACGTGAGCGATTGCATTATTGTGTGCTCGCCCTGATACAACGAGATTCGTTTTTCACGTCAGCTGCCTCAGAGTGGTTTCGAGGCGGCAGCCGAGCAGAAAGGAATCGAGTAAGACATCACCGACCACGGTTCAGGCGATCCGTTGGACGGACCAGAACACCAAATTGAATGTGACTGTACGGAGACACAAACCGAGCGTGAAGCGAAAATTTAGCTACACCGATGTAACGCAGGACGGTTCTGGGTCGTCTCTTGGTGGACATGATGTAACTGGATCACAAACCACTGCAGGATCTGATGCACGAGCGCCGGCGTGTACGTCACCTCCTTTGCTAATAGCATCCGGTTGCCTTAAAATTTGTTTCCCTGTTCGATTATCCGCCCATACTTTCGAAGCCACTTCTCTGGTTGAGGCTCGAGCGTGCACGCTCCCCCATCATGTAGCTTCATTCAATTATGCTGCACAACTATCGTGCGACATTATCGCTGCGAAGTAAGTCACTATCGGCTCCCTACAATTATTCCATTATCTGCATCCCCATCGGCACACGCAACCGGTTCTCCCAACGCCACCCGTGTGTCCGGAAGGCGGCTAGACAGTGAAATGGTGTCCTCACTTTTATCTAGGCCTGCTTTCTCCGTACAGTTGCTGTGGCGGGCTGCTCTCCAGCCCATCGCGCCGGAAGTTGCCATTATCGTTGGAATTGATGTCGCTCCATCTAGATGAACGGACGCCATCGTTTGCAAGCCTACTCGTACTCGGGAGGGAAATCCAAAAGCATTTGTTGGCGATTTTTAATCGCTATATTCTGATACGAAAAAGGGACAAACCGCAAGCGTAATTGTCTACTAAATTTAAGCTGAGTTGCAAGCTTTCTGTTGTGTTGCTTTCAAGAAGAAATCATTACACTGTTAAAAGGTATTACAATCCAAACTGGATACTATGATAGAGAAATGAAGATGTATTGACAAATTTCAAATCAGTTTGGAATTTTTGGACCAACGATATAGGAACATAAAATGGAAAAATCTTATTTATTAACATGACTTTTTTAATTATAAATTTAAATAAATTATAAACAACTAAGAATTAAATTTGAACAATTAGTTTTTGCTCACGAAACGCTGCTCAAAAACGCTGTTTAAAATAAGAAAAAAATACAACACAACTAATTTAACGTTGCAGAATGATTCTCGGTATCTAAACGGCTACAATGGACCTGGTTTTCATACGAAACGAGATCTGAACACTTTGCTATAGTAACCAAAGTCAAGCCCAGCCACCGGAACAAAGCTACGATTAGCAGCAAGTAGCGATCCAGAAAAGCTTACTGCTCTCGATGCGGCGTCGGATTACTCGCGCACTCATGTTATAGCATCAAACGTCCGATGTTAACATCCACCACGACCAGTTGTCGCTCACGACAGAACGACTCGGACGTATACTTCTGCATGCCACGTGAAAATCCATGCACCGTACGGGAACAACAAATTTATTACCTTTGATCTCGCGATCATGTTGGTTTGAGCGCGTCTCGCATCCTACCGCCTCTCGCTAACGAATGGGGGGCAAGCTACAATCCAGCCGTCTTCGCACGCCCGTGACATTTATTCCCATTTTTCCACCCCGTTATGGAGGGGCAACAAACATTTCGCGCGAAACGGCTCCAACCGGTGGCACCGAGCCACTCCGTTCTCGGTATAACGCTTATCAGCCGGGAGACAAAGGGGATTTTGTTTTTGACGATAAACCACCACCTCCGACTACAAAACATGCCGACACAGCATGGTGTAATAATTTTGCGAATGGTTTTCGATTCCTTTTTTTTTTTTCTCCGTGTGTATGTTTTGCCCGGAGGCGTCGCACCGCGGGCGTTAAAATCACACACACACACACACACACTCAGCAACTGTTTGTGTGTCGGATGGCGTCACCGCTGAAGGAGGAGAGAGGTCCATAAAATCCCATCGCACCCCCAAAAACAAAGCCAACGGCGCCGCACATACACACAAGAGCTCGTAAAAAATATTGTCCTTTTTGGCTTACCCGCGGTGCTCCGTTTCTGATGTTTCTACGGGCGCACGGGCGGCTTTTGGGTTAATATTTTATCACAACACAACGCGCCCGAGCATAGACGTTTTTCTGCGTCTGGCACGGGCATGGCATCGGTGTATCTCGGTACGGAAGAAGTGGAAAAAAACGCCCACCATAGGATATCATCACACGCGGGCGCATTCTTTTTATTTTCCAGTTCGTTACCTTTTACCAAACACGACAACACAGACACACACCAGGACACCAGGCAGGATTTTTGAAGCACAAACCCCCAAGAGCCTGGGATGATCCGAGGTGTGCGCAGTGTTTCCGGACGCTTTTTTGTTGGCATCCAACTCACCCAGACAGATCGGATCAGAGCACGCAGGTGGAGCACGTTATCCTACCGTAATTAAGAGCCACGGGCACGCTCTCTTTACACGATGAAATGGATCCTGCGGCACGGTGTGTGTATGTGTGTGTGTGTGTGGGTCCATTACCACACACACAGAAAGGACCGAATCAATTTCGCTATCGCCCACGCGGTGGTCCGCGTTATGGATTAGCAATGGCAAAGGTTGGTTCATTTAATCTCCACCAATACGGCAATCCAGTACGGTCCCTCGGTCGGGGTTGCCCACTGGAATCACGTACGTGCGCGGATCGGTAAACACACGGTCGTATCCGCGACGCCATGATAGCATACGTAATGACGGTAGTATCCGGATATTGTACGCGGTAGTATGTGATATCGTTTTCAATCGATTGGAGCGATTCGAGATAAGGGATAACCATAAACTATCCTTTCCGTAATTGTTGCTTTGGATGTGAATGTGATCAAGACCGCTGATGGTGGTGAAATTTAAACTATTTCTTACGCAAAAGGTTGCCCCAAAAGGTTCTTTGAACGGTTCTTACTTGATTGTTAGAGCTTTGCAAAAGTGGATCAGGAACGTAGCAAGTAATTTAGACACTCCTGTCTAATCTCATCCAGAAACCACTATATCCAAAGCGGAACCAAGTGTACATTCAAAACAAAACATATCGGATACCAACTTCCAAGACTATATAACATCTAAAGAAATCAGAATTACATACAAAGCATTTGGATCGTTATAAATATGCTAGAAAACCACCTGATCATAGAAGAACGTAAAGACTCAACCCATCTTTAACTAACCCGTCTAAACGTCACAAAGCAACGCGTTCCAATACATCACCCGCTCAGAGTGACATAATGCGCCTAACCTCCATAAATAATTCGAATCCGAATCCGATTGTTATCACTCGTGAAATCTCGCGGCACGTAGCAGATCCCCGTCGGCACCTGTCACTGGTGGGTAACGATAGTTTCCCGAAGATTGAAGCGAACGGCTACAAGCGGGATTAACGACGCATTACGGCTTGCTTGAACATACACACACACACACCCAGTGCGTCCACTGTATGTAATCTCGCCTGCCGGCAGGATTACAAGATTATACCAAACAGCGTGCAAACATCTCTCTTTCTTGCGGGGGAACATCTTCCCCCGGTAGGACACGGTGCGGTAGACTACTTCGGTGCCGGATGTTCCTGATGGCAAACCTTCAGGACCAACTTGTGATTAATTATTAACGCGCGCTAATCGATCCGGAAGTTTCTCGGAACAGTGCACAAAGGGTGTGGATCATTACTGCGCTACTTTAACATCGTAATGTCCCTGTTTCCTGAAAAGGTATTTCCCGGTCGATGTGATTCTTTTAAAGATATCAGCGCACTGCTCATGCAATGTTTCCCACACCATAACACATGACGAACCTTCCATTCCGTGCCTCCCTAAAAATTGGCCACACACACACCGGTACATCACCAGCTTAACGGTAAATGTATTCTCTTTCATTCGAGATGTAAAAGAGAGGTGATGAAAATGATGTTCGCACGAGGTACCGTGGTGCTGTCGAAGTCATCAGACCTGCACGCGCATCATATTCACTGCTAGATATAGGTTGTTTGTCCCGTACCTGATGCTACTCCCTTCTATCGCTCCAACAGTGATTGAAACACGACCGTACAGTGTACAGATGCAAACACGGTGTACTCCCGATGTCGCATCCACCGAATACAATCGCCTCGTGGGATGGATTCATTGTGAAACGGGAGAAGATTGATGTACAACTCCGCTGATGGGGGGTGGTGGAGGCTCCAAACAGTACTAGTAGCGATGAAAGAGTACTCCATCACCGCACGCCAGACACATCACCACCGCCAGTACACAATTGAACATCATTCATGGCGTGGAGATGCTCTAACACACGTTCTCACCGTATATCAGCAGCCGCAGAAGAGACTCCTCCCGGCGATAACTAATGATAACTGCCCGTCTTTCCAGCACTCTCCACAGCTAGTGGCGACACATTGTACCCAGTAGTGAGCGCAGCAAAGAGGTACAAAGCAAAAGGGCTGCAAGAAAATCGATTGCCCATCGCGCATCGCTCCCAGGGCCGAAAGCAGATGCAGCGAGCCAAATGGCACCGTGATGGGCGGCGGCGTCACGATTCGGTTCGATATGCACCATTTTGTGTAGGGAGGAGGGAGGGGCGACCGGGCGGTAGGACGGGCAAGACCCATGCCGCTTGTAATGTACCCCACCATTCCGTTTCGTCCCATCGCCCGTACACGATCGCTTCGTCAATCCATTTGTCATCCTCTCCACTTATAGGGCATCAATTATCGTCCACGGAATGAATTCCGCGAGCGCAAAAACGCGACTTGAAAAGCAAGTCGGCATGTGAAATAGAACCAGCCACCAGGCAGGTGGCAGGCAGGCGAAGACGCGCATACGAGTGAATTTAAATCGACATCACACACCACCTAGAATAATTTGATCACACCACACCCTCACCGGGACCGTCAGGGCCGGCCCGTTTCGGCCGGAACATGCCGCAATTAATTACGGCGACGTTCCGCATCCAAAACAGGCGGCAAACATCCCGTGGACTTCGTCGACGCCCGTCCGTCTCGTCAATCTCTCAAAAACGCTGCCCGCCCCGGGCATCATCATCATCGACGTTCGCGAAACGGACATACGTTTCATTTCTTGGGCCAACGGTGCGCGTACTGGTAGATGTTCCCCATCGGTGGGGGACTATTAATGAGCAGCAGCGTCCCCGCCGACCATGGCGCAAAATTGACATTTTAGTCTCCACCGCGCATCGGCGGTGCTGATTCATGTCTGACTAACTGACCACAGGTGTGGTTGTAGAAGACCACAATCGCTGTTTGTTGGCGCCGTACGAGTATTTTCCGTCCGGATGATCTGCAACGGTCATGGTACTGGGTCGAGGACTCAGGCGTCCTAGGGCTCGTTTCTATGAGGCACCTAATGTTTGTTTGCGAGACTACTACATGAAGAAATGCAGGTTTAAAACTTGCTGCAAATGGTATGAACAAAATAAATCTTCTTGTGATATAAATATCTCTAGGATCTACATCACACCCAACTTATTTCACTGTAACATTACTGGTTCTGAATATCTTATAGAAGCAAATCCGTCTGAAGTTAAAATAAAAAATACGATGAGCTGATACTTTATTCTCGATTGAAAAAACAAGTCGTCTCAATGTTTGATGTTTCTAGACTTAAATGGTGCTTGACAAATCTCAAAATTTAACATCACAAGCGAAACATGATATTCTAACCTCAATTTGTTTAAAAACATTTACGTGAAGGACACCATCGGTGTGTTAAGGTCTAATACTTCGATTGCCTCACACCAGTGCATCCATCATCTGTCGACTGTACGCGTGCACTAATTATCCTCTACACACAACTCAGACTGCGGAACCATTGTAGGTCAGGTCTTACGCTGCACCGGGATAGCCAAGATTAATGCGTACGCTGAGCGATATCTCCCCATGCCCGCTGGGTTCGTGTCTACCAAGTACCGAACGGCAAAACCGTGCACACATCCGTCGACAACGACAAGCTCCCTGGCAATTATTGGATACCTCTCCCGGTATCCGCCGAACCAGTGCACCGCCGCGGAGCGCATTCCAAAACCCCGAGAAAAAAGGGTCGCAATTTCCTCCGGGCAAAGGGTTTTCCATCCAAATGAGGCCAATTAAAATGGGTCACCCTACGGTGCGTTCCGTTTTTTGGGGAGGGTAACGAGAAAGAATGCAAGAAAGAGAGAGCGACAAAAAGGGATTTTCGTCCGGTTCTCTGATACGGTTCGGCAACCGTTTATCGGTGCGTTTAATGGAATGCATTATTAATATCGTCGCTGCCCCTGCGCCAGGTTTAGGTTGATCGGCCGTACCCGGAGGCTCGGCCAAGTCCTTTCCCGGAACCCATTACTACAGCGGGTTCTTCAGATGCCGGCGGCGGTTACTCTCGTTTCACCAACGCGTTCGACACGGTTCGGACCTTTCGCAGGGAGGAAAGGAATTTCCATAGGCTGTTGGTGTAGTATACGGTTTCATAGGCAAAGGAACTCCCGCACTAGGTCCCATCGAATTATTACTTCCATCTTTCGGGGGCTTCACCGCACAACTAGTTAAACGTTCCGGTCAGCCGAAGGGATAGCGATCCCAACTCCGTTCCTATCCGAAATTGTAACTTTTTTGCCCGAAATTCTAACCCTCATTTTCAAATGCATATAAGAGGATCACACAAATTATTCCCCGCCCATATTTTCTCCACATCGTGTCGATTCCAGTTGATTCAGATATTGTAAACGTGAAGCAAAATCGTAAACGTGAAGCAAAAATTAAACTCACCACTGTGATCGGATAGATCGGGTTCAGGATCGTGAACAGCAGGATATGGTTGGGGCGCGTCGCAACATCACGCTTCCGGCGTGGTTCGTCTGTGACGTTGATGTTGTTGTTGTTGTTCTGTGCATAGAGAGAAAGAAAACAAGGAAAGTCACATTAGTTTTAAAGACCTCTGGTGGAGTGGAGTAGTGCCGGGGGCGGGGGTAGTAAATATTTTAAAAGCGTAGGAAAGAACCAACTCATTAAAACAAATGGATGTAATTAATCAAACCACAAAACCACGCGCAAGTAAACCGGTAAAGTTTTCGTTTTTGCCATCTTGCACGAGGCGTCCCGGGATGCCGGGTCGTGTCGTTTGCGCCCGGAAAGCCAACATTGGAATGTCCGTGTTTTGTGTGTGTGTGTGTTTTCCCCCATTTTACACGCCATTCGAACTCGATCGGAAAGTTACGCTTCAACCCGTGCGATCCAAGCTCGAGATGGAAAACGGGAGCGACTGCGAGAGAATGCAATAAATCGAGCGCGGGACGAAGTGAATCGCATCGTTTATTTATACGCACACCCCGCCCGAACCGGTGTGTTTATTCGTACCTTACACTATCGTTCAGATGTGTAATTTATTTTTAAAACAACGTGCCTCCCCCACGGTGCCACGCTCTTCTGGCTCGGTGTGTCTCCCCCCCACCGCTGATGACGGGATGCTGCCGATCGCGTGACGAAGGAGACGTGACTGCTGTGAGAAATCAATACTGCACACAACAAGGGGCCTCCCCTGGCAGAACAAATCTTCTCCAAAATGCTGATAATCAGGGCTTTCGCCTAGCCGCGCCGGGCGGCCACATTCCGCGCCCGATCCGCTTGGACGTCATGATTGACGCGGTTCGACGCCGCGCGCTCGTGGAAAACGGCAGCTGTTTTCCAAGACGGTGTGGCGCAGCCGTGGCCGGAGTCTAAAATTACGCCAGCCGACCAAGCGCACGCGGTTAAGTAACAGCGTATGACGCCGGCTACCGGGATGGCAGTTAAAAACGTTGAGATGAATTCGTCTGACTAATTTATGACGCGGGGCGGGCATGGATTTTAGTGATGTTCTTTTTTTATTCTCCACTGGAAACGGAGATCATATGGAGTGGGGTAACTTAAAACAAACATATTTATAACAAAATTACTTGAAAAATGTGCAAATTGCACGTTAGGAATATGCAAATAGTACCGCACGTGCAGATACAGATAGTACCGCATTGTAAAAAATA
>JXWZ01003163.1:0-31251 GCA_000956215.1 Anopheles farauti No. 4 | reverse complement strand
CATTTCATGGGAATATTTGTAACTATAAATTTACGTGTAATTGAAATAATTATGAGCACCGTTTGCTATCAAATAGATAGCCTAAAAATGTTTCGAATTTTAACGTTTGACAATCAGGCAAATAGTCAGCTCACAAACCTAATAGTCAAGATACAAACCCGCATCACGGAAGTGGTTCGGAAATTACATAAAAAATATGCAATTTACACGAAAAAATGATCTTATTAATGCTTCCTCATAATCTTAATGTTGCTATCTACAAATGTGGCTGCTTCTTCGTTTAACACTAATCGACCGAGGTTATTATCATCCTTCTGCAATACATCACGCCACCTCCGGTATTGAATGAGCATTCCACAACGACGGCACACGGAATCACCCGTGCGCCACATATCTCCTTGTCCATTTTTTGCCAGTCCTCACCGCCGAAAACGACACAAAAAAAAACACACCCGCGGGAAAGAATCGAACGCGAAAGATCGAAAGTTTCCGATTGTGCGTTGTACGGCCGCTTGCGGAGTGCATGTTCACCGGGACGTCCGTGCCGAGTGGGTAAGAAAGAAAGAATCTAGATAAGACAAGTCCACCGCTTTCCGAACCTCCGGAGTCGGAGAGGTCAAATCAACAATCCTCCTTCTCTGCCCGCCCAGCAGTTTGCTGGCCGTTCTTTCCGGAGGATGTGCTGCACTTGCTTGCCTCGCCTTGCTGATGACGGGGTTCGTGTCTTGGGTGCTTTCTTGCATGTGTGCTGTGGCGGCGGGGCTTCCCAAAGAAGACAGCCGCAAGATTTACGCACTTTCGCTCTCACTTTCCACCGGCAGATGCTATCGCATTTACGCAATCGAGCGTCGCTCGAACGAATCCCCGGTCCGCCCCGGGGGATGATCTTCTTTCGGTGGGCGCATATTTGTTCGGATCACATTTTCTGGAAGCGCCAGTCCCAAGAAGCGAAGAAACCAGCACCGAACAACGACAGCAACTCGGCTCACGAGCTCACCACCGTGCCGAAATGTCAGGGCAAAAACCGTCCGTCCATGCTGAAATTGCCGTGTGGCGGGATCGATCGGAAGAAAAACACCCCACAAATCGAGGCATACGAGGCAAGGCAGCAAGGCCCCTCCCCACACCGGACGAGACCCGTACCGGGGGTAGTTATTTATTTTTCTGCACTTCTACTTCTACGGCGATAAAATTAAATATAAATCACTTTCACGCGAATTTTACTCCTTGCCCTGTCTGTCTATGTGTGTTTGTGCGGATGTGTGTCGTAAATAAGCGTCTCACGTGGTCCTGTGGACGAGGTCGTTCGAGGGAGGGAGGAGAAAAGGTATGCACGAGAAGAACGAGGACAGTTTTTCTCGTTCCCGGAAAGCGATCGCGGAAATCGCGAGGAAACTAACGCCCGCCACCATCGCTATCGAGAGCTGGTGATTTCTATTGATTTATTTTCCTCCCTCCGATCCGTCCCGCTGGAGTCTTTTCCCAGCGCTGGAACGATTACCTCGGGCTGATTAAGTATGTACGGACCGTGAGGGACGTCGGCTGGGCTTTCGTTCCCTCGGTCAACGGGACACACGGTTGTACGGGCCGATGGGAAACGAGCCAACTCTTGTTACAACATAGTATCCGGACATGTTCCAGGGGGAACTTCGGGAGGAGATCGGTTGGGATCGTGTTCAGGTGCGATTCGGAAGTGCGATTTAGATAGTGACGTACGAGTCGTGCACAGAAAGATCAGATCCAATGTTAAGAATGTTTCAAAATCCATCCTAAACACTAGCGTCGCATACAAACACTGGCCTTGTAGCAAATAATTTACCTTCTCCTTCTTATCTCACGCACACCAGGAACGCACGATCGGTCCGGCACGCCAATCATCTACATCGAGGTGGAGAAAACGCTCGCATCTGGGTTGAACTGTTACGAAATTGCGACCGTGCTACTGTACTACAACACCCTGCCGATCCACAGGTAAGACGAAAAAAAAATACCCCCGTAAAGACTAATTCGCGCTACGTTCGGCGAAGATTTACGAGCACCAAATTGAGGCCCTTCTGCTGCTGCTGCACGCATGATGCAACCGGATGCATACGTTCTGCACGTCTGCTCGAACTTTTGTGCAATTGATTTCACCGGTACCGTAAATCATGCCATCGGGTTTAGGGATCGCTTCATCGCGATTCTGCCACTGCAAACGATCGTACACCCGTTACGCACCGCAAGCGAAACCGTATCGGCGATCGTAAATCAAATCTCGGCGGTATCCCCGGCCAAATGCCACGTGGTATATTGACAAGGTAAACGAGATATCGCGTGCGGTGGATCTTTATGGTTTGCATGGCTGGAGTCGTCTGGTAGCTACCGGATCGCTCAGCGGGTTTTTTGAAGTACGATCGAAGAGGGGAAGCCTCGATCGAGCGCTGTAAATTAGTAATGATTTTATCTCGTGAACCCTTCTGCTCGTATAAATATGGGAGTTCCTTAGTGTGAGTAAAGAAACGTAAATATCTGGAAGGTCGGTCTCCCATGGTGAATCATAACTAAGTGAACGGTTTTTAATGCTAAATATGTTTGGGTTGGAAAATGCACATGCAAGTCATGTATTAATTGTATCTAAAAAATAAGTTTTTGTCTCTAAAATTGATTTTTTTATGACTTCTACCAACCCCAGATACGTCCACAATCTTACTTTCGTTCTTGATTCTAAGATTGTTATTCAAAACCATTTCCGAATAGCCCATATTCATGGCATTGAATAATGTTGGGTCCCTTTTTCACACGAAAAAAAAAACAATAATTGTACGCCGTGTCATAATCCGTTCCGTTGAACTTCCACAGAACTCTCCGGAACATGCCCCGGGAGCTTTGAAATGTAAAATTTTGCAAAGAAAAAGAAGATGTTTGTTCCATTTTCATTTTGAAGTTTAAAAAAAACCCCTGTAAACGGATAATTGAATAAGCGGGTAGGATCATTTATCACAATCGAGCGTAGCAATTATGGCCATTTTTCTTCGTGACCGTGTACGGTTGGAGAATGTTCTCGCCGCACGGGTGAGAACGTGCAGCAGGCGAAATTGTGCTCAAGAAAGATTGTTTTTTTTTTTGCTCGTTCCAGGCCCGCCCATTACACGCTCCATCTGCTGGTGAACGACGGTGCGCAGCTCACCTTTCTCGACACGATCGAGAGCACGCTGCAACTGCTCGACGGCCACCTGAAGCTGTCCGCCATCTTCGTGTCCGGTGCGTACGACCATGCGTCGGAGCAGGGTGGAGGCGGTGCGCCGAAACCACCGAAACAGTTCCTGCGTCCGGCCGGCGTCCGCATACGCTATCTTAACAACGAAACGATCAAGAATTTCATCAGCACCGATAACCTGCCGATACAGTGCTGCGGTTTCTACGTGCACGATCAGCGCGAGTGGGTTGACTTCTTCCAGCTGCTCGAATCGCTCCAGCAGCAGTGCGTGGAGACGGGTCGCCGACTCGTGTCCGTGCTGGGAGATCTGCGTGGTCTAGAAGCACAGCAGCAGCAGCAGCAGCAACAGCAGCAGGGCCAACAGCAGACGAACCAGCAGCAACAGCAGCAAGGAACGGCAACGACACGCCGTCAGCTGCACTCGCAGCACCGCGCCCTAAGCCGAGCGTTGATGGACTCGGAGCTGCAGAGCCTGCGCCGCAAGGGCCCCAACACCATCCAGCGGCTGCAGGACAAGCTGACCGTCATCAACAACAGACAAACGCTTAAACAAACCAAAAATTTAGTTAGAGCCTTTAGTGTAGAAAGTAGCATGCTTAGCGTTAACGGAGCTAGTATTACCGTCACCAGCAACACCGGAAATGGGTGCGAGACGCACGGCGACCAGGACATTATCAATGGCCGGCTGGCGGAGGTGACCGCCATCTACGGTGAGGTGGATCGTGTCGCACGGAAGCTCGAGCAGCTGACCGAGCAACGCCGCGAGCGGCTCCGCGAGATGACTCGCCAGCGCGCACTGGACGATGAGATTAACGAGGTATGTACGGGGAACAGCGCCCTCTGGTGGATATCCGGTACGAACGTTTTCCGCAAGCCGCAGTCGGAAGTGTTTTTTTTTCAACCTTACGTTGATTAATATTATTCGGGAATGTGGAAACCACTTGCCTAGTGATGGACAAAAATGAGCTATATCTAGTTGAAATCTTTTCATACCATTCCATACCGAGCTATCCAGCAACGTGTGAAGCAAATTACTGTTCAATTCGCATTCCTTTTGAGTGTAACGTTTCTTTGTTGCTATCTGTTTTTTAATTCTTGCTTTTGTTGCAAGAATTGAACAGGACATCACTAGCACTGCACTTCCCATGTGTTGACCTCTAAAACTACGACTACCGCACCTCTTTGGCGGTAGTGAACTTGTCTACCACTTTCTCCGGCCCCGTTGGGTAACTCCCTTTGGACGTCGACAAAAAACATGCCCTATGCAATCGATTTATAAATTATACATTAGTACCTCGAACGGTATAAATTATCACACTCCCCGTTGGACGCTGCTTCGACGATGATGAAACCACCGGCACAAACTCCACCACGACCGGAAACAGACTCTCGGTTTCAGGCATCGCGCGAGAACCGGTCGAACAAATTCGTTGTGCTAACGACCTTTTTTTTTTGCTTCCCCGTTCCGTAGGTCATTTGCTGGATGCGCAACGAGGGTGAACAGTCGCTGCGTACATTTGGCGAACCGGGTGCGCTCGAGTGTCCGGAGGCGGCCAAGGAGTGTGAGCAGCAGTTTGAGCAGTTCTACTACGTCGCCCGCAAGCATCTCGGCAAGGGCCGCGACCTGTGCGATGCGTCGGGTGAGCTGGAAATCATGCGCGACAACCTGAAGCTGCTTAAGGACTGTGTGGACGAGTTCCAGGAGCGATTGGAGCGGGTGCGAGAACGGATCGAGGGTGCGGCCCGGCTTCACAGTCTGCTCGGCATGCAGCAGCTCAAGCTGGACGATGACATACGCACGGAGATGCTGAAGCTGGCGGAAAAGATCGACGCACCGGTTCGGTTGATCGAACGTTGTCGACGTTTGGTGCCTTGCGATCCGCCGCACGATACGACGGCCGAAGACATTTCCACGAGCGAACTTTCAAACGGTAGCAACGGTAGTAGCGCCCATAACAAACACTTCCTCAACCACCAGAACAGCAGTAGCATCAGTAGCAGTAACAACATCAACAACAATAACAACAACAGTACCAGTGATAATATAAGTCTAGATATAAGCATGTCGGATGATACGATAACGGCCACCAGCACGCCGGAGAAGGGCAAGTTTGGCCAATCGACGACATCACCACCGCCGCCACTACCACCTCCACACTCACTGCCAACGCTCGCAGAGCAGACCGATGATGCGCCACATCATCACCACAGTCAGGGTCAAAGAACGACGACGACAACGAACAGGCATCAGCGGAGTCACAACCATCATCAACATCACCAGCATCACCACCACCATCATCATCATCGACCCGACGAGGAGGACGAAGAGCTATCGAAGCTGGCTGACTCGGGACTCGGTGGGTGCGATCGATGCGAAGGGAACGCAAAGCTCGAACGGACCTGTTCCTGTCAGAGTTTCGAGGATGCCAAAAACGTTTGGTAGGTCGAGCCCATCAACGAAGACTTCAACGTGTAGCTTCACTTCATCTTCTTTCCGTTCTCTCTTTCTTGCTCCAGCAACAACAGTGACGATCTGGATGAGGACTGCTTTGAGGGTATCTCAAAGCCACCGCTGGATCTTCAGATCCCATTGCAGGCCAACGCCCATCTGTACTGTCACGCCTCGAACCTCCAGCTGGACTACGAGGAGAACAATCCTTTCGACCAGAAGACGCAAAAGTAAGTTAACGCTGGAAGATCGCAGCCGAAGCGAACGTATACTAATTGAGCTTTTCCACCCGCTAGGACGCTTCTATTGATCATGCGCGAAATGATTGGCACAGAACGCGACTACGTCCGCTCGCTGCAGTACGTGATCGAGAACTACACCCAGGAGCTGCTGCGTGAGGACATCCCGCAGGCACTGCGCGGCCAGCGCAACGTCATCTTCGGCAACATCGAGCGGATCTGCGAGTTTCATCGGCAGCACTTTCTGAGCGAGCTGGAAAGGTAATGTGAACGGGGAATGGTGGTGGGTTTTATATATCGCTGGTTCACTCCATATGTGTGTGTGTTTCTTTTCATAGGTAACATTGTCCGGTTGTGAGAAGAGACTCCTCACGCAAAGCTCGAGCAGGGAGACGGAATGTGTTCATACACGTTTTATCGCAAATGTCGCTTTTCCATCAAGTATTTGACGTTTTCTTTCAAAACTGACACCGACTCCGTAGGTTGGGACGGGACATACTTTTGCGTACTTTAGTGCACTGTCCTGATTTGAATCAACTAACAAGATCTCTTTAAAAACTATCAGTTTCCAAAAGGCGATTTGTATCGTCATTCTCTTCTCCAAGGTGTAGTTTCTTGTAGTATAACACTAAGACGTACGACACTTCTGCAAGTCGAATTAACTCTTGTAAATATTAAAGCAATACAATCAGTGTACATATAACTTCGACCTACCCGTTAAGGACATTTCTCATTGCATAGAATTCTTTTTCAGCTATTGCGAGATTACGTTCTAAATTATGTACTGTATTCTAATGAACTTGTTCGAATCGAGCGAAAAAAAATCATCCCCAACGTAGTAGGCCACGAGAAAATGGTTACCCAAATGTACTCGAGAACAGACACCGACTACTTCCTACACCAGAAGACGCCTTACACACTGTTCACCATGACAACGGCAACAGAGTTTGCGACCAAAAAAAGTAGTTCCCATTGGCATCAGTTCTTTCTCTACTCACGCCTCGTTTTATTCGTTTTTGTTTCTCCACGCCAACAGCTGTGAGCATCATCCGCTGAAGGTGGGTACCGCGTTTCTGCGGCACGAGTCCAAGTTCTATCTGTACGCGCTGTACAACAAGAACAAACCGAAGAGCGATTCGCTGATGAGCGAAAATGGCACCCAGTTCTTCAAGGCCAAGCAGATCGAGCTGAACGATAAGATGGACCTGGCGTCGTACCTGCTGAAACCGGTGCAGCGGATGGGCAAGTACGCTCTGCTACTGCAGCAGCTGATGAAGGCGTGTGCTGACATTCAAGTAAGACTTCGCGTCACTTGCCGTTTTCTCTACTCCATCCGTTCAATTTTTTGGCACCTTTTTTATGTTTGCAACAGCACACGAACAGCAATCCAGAGATCCTGGAGGATCTGGAGATGCTACAGAAAGCGGAGGAAATGGTACGATTCCAGCTACGTCACGGTAACGATCTGCTGGCGATGGACAGCCTGCGCGACTGCGACGTGAACGTGAAGGAGCAAGGACGGCTCCTGCGCCAGAACGAGTTCCTCGTGTGGGAAGGAAAGGCGGGCAAGAAATCGCTCCGCCAGGTTTTCCTGTTCGAGGAGTTGGTTCTGTTCAGCAAGGCACGAAGATTCCCCGATCGGAAGGTAGGTTTGCGTAAGTGAGTGAGGATATATCTATTTTATCATTTCTTTCCGTACTCATCCACCAGAATCTGGACATCTATATCTACAAGAACAGTATCAAGACGTCCGACATCGGACTGACGGCCCATGTCGGGGACTCTCCATATCGATTTGAGATTTGGTTCCGGAAGCGTAAGCCGGGCGATACCTGGACGCTCCAAACGATGAGCGAGGATGTGAAGAACGCCTGGACGGAGGAGATCTCGAAGCTGCTGTGGAAGCAGGCAAAGCGCAACCGCGAGATCCGCCTGGCCGAGATGTCGTCCATGGGTATCGGGAGCAAACCGTGCCTGGACATTCGCCCGAGCCAGGATCAGATCAACGATCGGTCCATTAGCATCTCGCAGCTTGGAAAAGGTAAGCTTGAACGGGAAAGTTTTTTCTTTGAGGTTATGTTCTTCAGTACGCTTTCTTCCCACTTGCACTTCGTTAGCTCCAAAACTGCGTCATTCGTTTATGGGCACACTTCCGGAGTCCAAGTCGAACAAACGACCACAATCGATCATATCCGTCAGTTCGTCCTCATCGGGTAGCTCGTCCGTCAGCACCGGCACCAGCTCGACGACGAGTGGATGCGAAGCAACGACGGTTAGTGTTAGTGGCAACAGTAACAGTTCGTCCGGATCGTCGTCTGCGGCGAGCAATAGTGGCAGCAGCAGCAGCAGTAGTGGCAGCAGTAGCGCCAGCAGCACCACCACCACCAGCATCACCACGTGCAAGCGGCTAACGCTTAGTATCACCGACCCAAACGCTCCCGCACCTCTGAAGACGAGTTACAAGAAGCATCAGCGATCAACGACTCTCGTGAGCCAATGTTCTATGGGTAAGCTTACTTCTGATCATTTTCCCATTACTTGTTAGTCGACTCATTTAGTCCTAATTCCTGATCACTTCTTAATTTCTCTCCAGAGAGTGGCATCATAGCTGATATTTCGCTCAGTCCGGACGAGGTGCTGGACAACCCGCACTGGCCGCATCACCTACACCACCACCACCATAATCTACCAAAGCACCATACCAACCTGAAAAAGACCCACAGTTTAGCCTCCTCCGTGCACGGGTCCGGGCCGGTTTCGCTGCCATCCTCACTGTCGGTAGCTCCGGCAGCGCTCGACGGTACCACCAAACTGGAAGACAACAAACCAGACGCCATGACGACGGCGAAGACGACGGTCGAAACGACCGACAATACCATCACCGTCCACCTCTAAAACAGTAAGCTTGTTGCAGGATAAGAAAACCGCATCCTTTGTATAAAATAGTTCACCCGAAACTCTACCCGGATGTTCCCTATCGTCCCTGGAAGGGGAATCATCATCACCATCACCACTACCACCACCACCCACTTGTACATGTTGTTGCGTGTGTGAGTGTGATTTGTATAAGCTGCGCGGTCGCCCCACTCCACGAACTGCTGGAGATTGTCGACTCATTCTATAACAAACATGCCTGTTGCGGGGCGTGTTGTTTCAAATCGCAGTAGGTCATGGGTCGTAACGCTGCCTATTATTACTATTGATATAAGTATTATTATTATTATTATTGCCGGTATTTTAATTGCCGTTTAGGAGACGCCGCACGGTAAATAGAGATCGTAACTAGAGAATGAGATGATCTGTAAGAGATGATATAATTAATAGCTAAAATACTAAAAGTGAAGGAAATCATAACATCATAAAGATGAAACTAAAAAAATAACAAAAATAAATAATTATTATGCGCAAACAATTACCCATGTTGAGAGAGAGAGAGAGAGAGAGAGAGAGAGAGAGAGAGAGAGAGAGAGAGAGAGAGAGAGAAGGATAGAGAAGGATAGAGAAGCAGAGAGATAGCAGCGTTTAGATAAAATAAATGCTACCAGAAAACATTCGATAAGGAACCCGTAATGTGAAAGGGAATAATTTATTGTACCTAGCGTGTGTAAAGCGTTGTGTGCGAGTGTTTAAATTAACGTCGTTTTAGCGTGCGAGTGGGAGCAAATTGTCACAGCGATTTAGTGGAGTTGATAATTTAGTTTCGATTGAGCATAGCAAAAAAATATTAACAACAGCCAATCGACAACTTTGCATGATTCCTCCGTAAGCGAATGTGTTATATAGTGAACCCTCTAATTTCATATGTGCTATTGTGTAATCAACTTCACCCTTCTTCCGATCGTGCTTTGTTCTGTATACGTTTGCGTTTTGTTTTTTTTTTTTTAATTTTCCATTTTATTTCACCGGATCCGTGTACTGCTCTACGGCGTTGAAGTAAAAGCGCCAGCAGTAGATTGACAGCTAGACAGGCGGGGGAGATAAAAGTGTACGGATAAGAAATATATAGTATTTTATTTACCTGTACCTCTTCTGAGTGATTAATTTGATGAACGAAAACATCCTCACGAAAGAAACCATGATTCGATGGACGTTACGCACCGAGATTTAAATGGCGTCATGCGTATTGCATAACCAAAGGCGTATTCACTTTACGGACTGATTTTGAATTTAACGTTCTCACCATCTCAGTCAGCTGCGCAAGAGGAGAAAACGTTCGTCGGTGCAAAAAAAAGCCTACTAGCGAACACAGGCTTAACAAGGCTTCTGGTGCACCATTAAATTACATAGTACATCTGTACATTACATGTACATTACAAGTACATCTGAAACTTTTTTAAACAACCACAAAACCAAACAAACAAAAGAACTTCGCTCTGGTTTTAAGGTTTAGTTTATTTGTTGTCTTACTTAACAATTGCACGTTTTGTGTTCTCTTTTGAGCTAACTATTTGCATGATTAACGCTTTTTAAATAAACACTGTTCTTTCACTCGGGTTTGTTGCATCTGACGGCTTTTTGACGGCGTTCGATCGTTCGATGAATGGGGGCCGTCTCTTCTTCTGGGCTTTGTTTTACAACACCATTCGGCTGTTTTTTTATCTCTTTTTTAACTCACACTATATCAACATCATCATCATCGTCACGCTGACACGTTATCAACTTTCTTCTACCAGACTGGTGGTATTCGTACTCGTACTGTAAGTGTTTTGCTGTTTCGAGTTCCAGTAGCAGTAGTAGCAACAGCGTCCGGCAACAGATGCGATGCGAGATGGATTAAGATGAATATATGTGGTCGTAGTCGATTTTTTGAGATGGCATTTTTGACTGTTCCAGAGGGTACGGGAGATCAGAAAATACATAAGACACACACACGATTTTTATTCTTCCTCACATTTTGGTTTTTGTTTTGTTTTTTTTGGCGGTTGTGTTGTGATTTTTCTAGTTCGGCACAAGTTTTTCTCCTCCTCTTTTAAACAATGTTCAAACTAAGTGTTTGGTGTTTTCATTCTTGCATTTCAGGACTGCTGCCTTATTCTTCTCGAACGGCACACATACACACGTACAATGCTTCCTTCACTTCCTCATTCGTCTTACACACTTACTAATCTGTCTGTTTCTCTTAGATGCTTGGTTTTTGCTTCTTTTATTTGCTTAACACGTACACGTCTCGTTCTACTTCTTCTTCTCTCTCTCTCTGTCTCTGCTTCAAAAACCTAATGCTTACTCCCAGGTCTTAATGACTTCGTTGGCTGTGGGTTGAATTTGTTGGTGGAATTGGGTATTGAGCGAAGCGAGGGCACGAAGAGAGTTTGAAGAGAAACACGAACGGTGGGGTGAAGGTGGAAGAACAGAGTGTTTCACAGAACGGGATTACAGGTGGAAGAACGTAGTTGTTGTTGTTGTAGTTGTAGTTGTCGATCACAATTGACGAAGGCAAATGGAAATAGGAAACACAACATTTCCATCATAAAAATTTGGGAAAAGAAAAGAAAAAAGAGAAAGAGAACGGAACATTATAGACAAAACCAAAAGAAAAGAAATTTAAAAAGAACAATATAACAGAGTAAAAGAGTAAATTTTGGGTTTTCGATAATAAGCATAAAAAAACACTTTCGAAAGCATTGTTGAACAGTTTGAAAGCAAATTGGATCAAATAGAGATAAACACGAGAACAAGATAGAAAATAGGAAATAGAAGCTTTTGGGAAAGAGTTTTCCCTCTGGAAGGAAAATCTCTCTTTCTGCAAGAAATGGTGAAGAATGCAAAAACCGAATGAACCCATTTCGTTGGGTTCGTTTGCAATCTTCGCACGACGGGCGAACGTCACAAGACAATCACAAGAAGCATTTTGAAAGGAGTAAACAGAAAATAGGAAAATAAGGAAGAAAATCACATTCGGTTTTGGAAAAGCGGTAATACAATGTAAAAAAGAAACGAAATTTTGAAAGCAAGATTTGGTAAAACATATAAGAAGCTGTCTTAACTCTAAAATGGTAAAAAGGACGATAACAAGGAAATTTTGAAAGCAATTATCTCATCAAACGGGAAGCTCTGGAAGCGTGTTTTTTTTGTCTCGAAGATCTATAAAAAAACAGAAGCCAAATAAGGTTCTTATTCAGGGTCGAAGATGTTGGGTACTTGGGTGGGTAGATGAAGGGCTTGGCTTGCGGAAAGTGTCCCGCCGGTCTTACCACAGGAACGTGCGCACTTGTGCACTTGTGTGGGTGGGTGTGTGTTGTCTTTGTCTCGTGGAAGGATCATCCGAGCATCCTTTCGGAACCACGTGGACGGTTGGCGTGCTGGTTGGTTAACGATGAATGCGGGATTTGCTGGGGGTGGGGTGGGTGGGCTGTTTTTTGATGCTTGCTGCTCGGCTTGGTTGTTTTTTTTTTCTCTTTGCAGGAGAAGATGAGACACGCACACGCACGCACACAGAGAAGGGAAGCGGTAACGCAACACGAGGTTTGGGGAAAAATGTGAAAAAAGAGGTTGAATAGGGGAAGGTGTGTGGGAGAGAGAGAGGAAAAGAGAGAGAGAAAGAAAATAGAAGCGGATGGTGGTGATGGTGGAGGAGATATTTTCTCTCCTTAAGTTGTGTGGCCGCCAACGCCGCGTTTGATGATCACAGGCTGGGATTGATGATATTGGCGTTATGGTGCTGCTGCTGCTACTGCTGATATTTTTGTCGATCCTTCACGAAGTCCCTCTACCCTCCTCGCCACGGTGTGGGAATAGATAACGGGTATCACCAGGACTTTCCATTCTTTGCCGCGGGAGGAACGCTTCTCGCTGCCAGCCTCGTCTGCTTCAACATCACTGATCCCCCACCCGGGAGGATCGGGAAAAACAGGCGGGTCGGAGTGGAGCGGTGTTTTTTTTCTTCCAAGCGTTCAATTACACCGCAGTAGTTCGTTTTTCTTCGTTTTCACGTTAAAGCGTTGATTTTAAACCAAACAAAAAAAAACACACACACTTCGAACGTAACAGTAACGCGTCAGCGCGAGATCCCGGTTCTCGTTTTTTTTTTTATTATTTTCCCATCTTCTCTGACACACGTACACACACACGCACGCCACAAAAGAAAAAAAATGAGCACAGGAAGGGTGTAGAAGAAAACAGATACAAAAAAATAAACACGAAGCAGCAGCGGATTCGACGGGATAACAGCAACGACGGGCAACGATAAGAAAATAAATAGGACGGTAGGTACGCGCTGCCTGGCGATGGTTGCTTGGTTGGTTGGGGTTGGTTGGGTGATTTGAGCGTGTCGGTATTTTTGGTGACGTCCGGTTTGCTTCTATTGCATGGTAGCACTGGTGGTGGTGGTGATGGTAGGGGTGGTGGGGAGGGTGGTGGTTGTGGTGATTTGGGGTAGAGGAGTTTGTAACTGTTTTAATTGTATTCTTTTTTGCTTTACTTCTTCTTCTTCTTCACTTTTTCTAATGGAAGTCAGGATTGACTGTTGGTTGAAGGGAGAAAGGAAAAGAAATGAAAATCGTATCACGGATTAACAAAACAAATTCGGTGAATCTTTCTCCTTGCAGGGTAGGGAGGGAACCCCCCTCCTCCCTGGGGAATGTGATCGATACGAACTACTCGATCGGCAACTACGGAAACTACTACTACCAGTGCTACTAATGCTACTTGGAACAGCAAATTCCTCAGCAAAAAACTACAAAATGTTCATCGCACTAAAGAGTCTACCAAATGCGGACGCGCACGAACGAAGCTGTTTGCTTTTTTTTTGTTATAAAACTCCTTTTTACATCATATATCTGTACAATTTCTACAAAAAAAAAACGAATCGATGATGCCCAGCTTTATTGAAACTGTACTAATAAAAAAGGCAGATTGTGCCAATAGGCGCCTAAAAGTATGCAATCTCCCGCTTTACTTCGGCCAACCTCTAAACACATTAGGTGATCGTGAAAATTTAGTCATTTTTACGATTACGAAAGTGACTTCCAAGTACCCTTCCCAAAAATTTCACAATCACGCGAATTTGACCCTTGCGGGGAAGGTTTTATTAGCGCAGTTTAAATAAACGCTGGCATAACCCACTCTACGGTGGTACGACTAGACTAGTTCTAGGGTTTTTTTTTCTAAAGGAAGGGGAAAGGTTATGCATGCACTTTGACGGGCGTCGACAGTTGATGGGAGCAAGGATGATTGTGCAATGAGAACGATGCCGGACCATCGGTTCGTAGGTGTACTTATCTTGGAGATGGTGACGAAGACAATGGAGCCGCCTTATATCCAACAGAAGATGATAGAAGGTGGATGTGGAGAGATCGCATGTGGGTATGTGTGTGATGCAATGTAGTGTGTTTGTTGTCATCCATTTTCCACTCAGACGCGGCATTTGCTTTTCAATGCACACACAAACACAGGCTGAAAAATCCATGCAGGGAGGCGACACGCTTCGCATTGTTTCGTGGTGAATGGTGGTGTTTGTTGATGCAGGTAATAAGTTGAAGGCACAACCCCCAACTCGTCTTTGCCGGATCGCTCGGGGACGCTGGGTGACCTTCAGTGCGTTGCTCTGCTAGTTTCGTAAGCTTTCACAGGCATTGTATTAGATGGGTTTCATGGTTAAACTTTAAAAATAAGGACAATCTATTTCCAGCTCAGGCTGTGTAGTGTGTGAAATAAAAGAGGAGGAAGATATTTCTCATAGTTTCTCGAGAGGCGAAGAGTCATGAATCATGAACAAAAAATTCAACCAAATAAAGATGCGTTTCCTTAAGCGGTTTACATACTTTCGGGCCGCTGGAGTGCAGTTTTGCGCCCAAAAGTGTGCAAACCACACCAACACGCGTCTTATTTGTCAGCTTTTTTATCGGTTGTGGAAAAACAGGAAATAGAAGAACGGGTTAGAGTAAGGGAAGCAAGAAAACGGATCGTCCTCCATAATTTTGTGTGTTGTGTTAGAGAAAAGTCAGTCGTCGGTTTATAATTAGTTCGGTATTGTTTAAAATGTACTTTTTATTTGTTTGTTGTTCTGTTTCTCAGCTTCTCATCTACTCACGATACTTTTTTTTTGCTATTGCCAGATTTCAACATCGTACAGTTGATTGGTTGCGTGTTGCGTGAGAGTTGTTTTTCTTTTGTGAGAATCCTTTTCATTTTGTAACTCGATTGTTGTTCTCCGTCAAGCTCCCCGGGTGGAAAGGATACCCACAAACCACAATATTTGCCTCCTTTACTGTTCTTTTGTTTTGTTTTTCTGTTTCCTTTTACAACTAGACTTGGATAACTTTCCTACTATTTAGGCGGCTGGTTTAGGCGAGTTAACTTGATGTTCATCAACGATTTCATCCCATCCCAGTGTCGGTTAGGAGGAAGGAGGAAGAAGGCGCATGTAGGTAAAGGTTTATGGTGATCGTTTACACTTTACCCCTGACCCCAAACCCTTCTTCCTTGCAAACCATGTTTTGTTTAGGAAAGATTGTTGTTATCTTTTCCACTCCGCTTTCTCCGGTTGTGTTTATCTTATCTGCTTTGCTCATCATATCTCGCTAACCTACGCGAATCATTGTAATAGGGATTAATTATTTTGAATGCGTTCAATTTTTCTTCTCCTGAATGATGCTAACAACTGTAGTAAATGATGTTTTTTACCATTTTATGTTTGCTCTAAATTTTCTTTTCGGTAACGGGATAAGGGAAATGCCAACAACTTCCTACCGCACGTGGAGCTCACATAGACACACACACACGCGAATACACGTGTGTTGTTCTTTGTGTGCCAAAAAAAAAACACCTCAAAAATACCCCCTAGCCCCTGCCCACTGTTGTGATTGGGGATCAAATCACAAAGTTTGTGAGTTATGTATATAAATAAAAAGAACTTCGTTTCCAAAAACACAGACGATACATTGTGTACGACAATAATCGACACTCTCCCAACGACTAAAACCAAGCATGGGTTCAAACGAACGAACCCATTTGCCGTACAAAGGTTTTGTGGGGGACGAAAAAGGTAAATAAATGAGGATATTAACGAAAAGAAGAAGAGGCATTGATCTACTAAAAAAACGAACAGAGCAATTACGAGAGAATTCTATCTAACGATCGTTCTTTTCTCTTCTCTAACGTCCTGGATGGAATTACGCTAGATGTGCGCTAATTTATGCTCATCCACGATTGGGGGGAAAATCCACATTTTTCCCATCGCCCTTCTCTCATTCCCTCTACTATTCTAGGCACAACATCGATTTCCCCTCAGCATCTTCCGGGGGAACAAGCAACAAGCAAAAGTGCAACATACAAGCGTTCGAAACGCTTGGAAAAAGAAGATAAAATACGCGATTTTCCCGTGTTCTGTTATTAACAATTGCACACACACAGAGAACACAGAAGGAGGTCCGTATGTCCCCGATTAGGAACGGGACTCACCGTTAGATGAACGTGTGTTAGGTTTTGGGGGCAGGGGGTGTGTGTTTCTTACGCGTCATCGTCTCGATCAATCAAAACAATCGATTGCGAACTCATCTCAAATATGCTTCTTTTTCCATTCTCGTAAAATTACTACCTACAGTGTTGTGTGTTTTTCTATTTCGTTTCGTTTTACTGAACAGTAGATCCAAAAAAAAACAGATTCTCTCTCCCACCCCCTTATTAATGACTTATTTGTTGTGTATTCTTAAACGATTTTCAAACACAACATACACACAAACACATCATCTCATCCTTTCCTGCTCCAAACAAAGCTGTCTCAATCAATCAGGCGTGCTTCCGGTTTCGTACGTTTCGATTTTAAATAAGTTAAGTAATTCACGCTTATATACACAAAACCATCAGTGTCGAAAGTTTTGCAAAGAAAGAGATAGATTAGAGAGGTAGATAGTGGGGGAGAAAATGTGTTTGTGTGATACATGTGTGTATGTGCTTGTGTTTGTGTGGGTGTGAGGTTTGGGCTATCCAAACGTGATCTTATCGTGAAGGGTTCGCATTTATTAACTCGCTTTACTCGCTAGGCAACTTCGGTTTCGGAAAGTGGTTGTTAGTAGACCAGCAGAGACACTCCAAATAGTCGGCAAAAATGTATTAATAAAGTGATTTAACGCACAATGCATACCTTCAAGGTTGATAGATCAATTTAAACCCCCCGAAAGGGCAGGCAATTCACACAATAAACTACCTTAGTAACGCATTATTTGCCGTGGTTGGAAGTGCTTGCATTTGTCGTACGAGGATCCCATGTTTAAATTGATTGAAAAACGTCGCCATTTCTCGTTCGATTTAGGGAAAAAAAGTGTAAGCGTTCCGCAAGAAAATAAAAGCCAAACAAATAAAACCAAAAACAAAAGCTGATTTGAAATACGGGAAAAAAAACTTAAACACAAACAAACAAACGACAACACTTTCTTTTTTTCGGCGCACCATTTTTCTTCGTTGTATGGTGAGAAACATGTTTTGGCATATACTAGAAACAGAAACGTGACCTATAGAGCTTATCTTAAGTGTCGTGATTGCAGTGGGAAGATTGGTTGATTGGTTGGTTGGTTGATTTGGTTAGCGGGAGGATTTTGACTTCAAATCGAAGTAGAAAGCACCACCCCCTTAAGGGTGATGGTGTGGGTTAGGGGGAAAGGGAGGTAAGTATTATTGCTCACTCATACATTCCTAGCTGTCACACGGACACGCCCATACACACCAACACATACGGTGGCGTCACGCACGCCCTTTGGATGTATGTGTGTGTGATTGGATCGTATGTAAAAGGGGCATATATCATATGTTTTGCATATCATTCCGAGTAAGCCTTATGACTACATACACACAAACACGCACACACACACGAGCGCGCTCGCGCTACGTTTGCGTTTGAACGGGTTGTTGATGTAACGTTTTTTTTTCTTCTTTATATGGGGTCCATTTGTGTAATGCTGAGATTTAAAAGTGCTAAACCTAGGGTACACCGTTCTGTTCTAGCTAAAGCCTGCTTCGCCTTCGCTGTACCCTTTCTCGAATTGCGTTGTGAATTGCGTAAAATAAGCGATCCTCCTCACTACTACTGCCCTCCTCCGTGCTCCGGGGTGTGTTGGGTGGTTGCGTGCGTGTGGGTATGGGTGTAATATATATATTAACGAATGATCTGGTTTGTAGTATATAAAACGGGGGAGAAAACGGACTACTAAATGAAATCCTCATATAATGGGATTCGGTATTCCAGTGAAGAGATGTATATATATATATATAAAGAGAGATAGAGAGGAGCCATTAAGTCTCAATATAAACAATATGTTAACTACTCTATTTACTCTCTCCCTGGTTCCTCGTTCTCGTTTTATGCATTTCTCTAGTATGCATATCTGAGCAGCAGCAGTGTGTGCACACTACCCCTAACCACAATCTAAAACCTAACCATAAGCGCCACAGCGTGCCACACTCAGGCACGAACACTCACACACACGCACACATACACTTAAAAGTAATCGCAACTACTTCTTCCTCCTCCTCCTCCACGCGGTGAAGGAATCGATTTTACACGATCAACGTACTTTTGCTCGGGTTTGACCTACGTAAAAAGCTGCGTGCGATGAAATTTTTCTAAACGGTTCACAAAAAGAATCTATCTGCCCCAACCGTTTGGGCACAACATCGCTCAACCACCTCTCTCTTTCTCTCATACACGCACGTACACAAACACAAAACGTGAACGTGTATCGAATTAAATACAGCAAAAGTAGGCTGTTTGCTATGTAATGATTAGATAGTAACGAATTAATTAATTTAAAAAAGAAACACAAAGCGAGTGAACAAACTCGATGAAATTCACAATAAACAGATACTAGGGGACACCCGGCAGCGGAAAGGGACCCCTTCCGTGCGGCACGTCCTCACAAGAAGGATGGCGCCATACTCCAAGAATGGCGCATGGGGATGGAGGATTTGTCTTGTCTCTCTCTTGTAGTATTCGTTAAACATCCGTTTTTCCTGTTTTTTTTACTTTTTGACTATTTTACTACTCTCTTTGCTTGATACGCAAGCATTTTTTCCAGTGCATCCATCCAAATTTGCACGTGGGGTTGAATGTTTGCTTAGTTTCGATGAGATAACGTATCGTACTCGAACCGATTCGTTTCCGATTGCGATAATGTATGGATCGTGATTGTGGTGGTGGTGGTGGGTGGTGTTTGTTGTGGTTCACGTTTGTTTCTTCCCTCTATCGGTTACCTATATGCGTGCTAATGTATGAACGTGTGATGGCCGACTGCCGATGACCCTCTCGAAACACTCTGCTCTCCGTCTGTATGTAAGTGCGTGTGTTTGCGTCTATGGTAGGTTGGTGTGACTAAAACCTACTACTTCCTTTTCCCTGCAAGCCCTCCTCTATCGTTGAAACGAACTATCGCACCGCACACAAACACACAGATACACTTCTCTGCATGGAAACACCCCCGCGACCGAACAGTTGCAGCGTGTTGTTTTTGCGGGGGCGCGGGGTGTTTACTGCGAGAGGAAGCTATTAGGGTTGGGTGTTGTGGTTGTGAACTATTTCTCAGCTCGCGCTCTGCCATTATGGACCCCATATGATGTAAGCAAAGAACACGGCCCACGCTAACACTAGTCCATGCATATTTTTTATGTAACTCTCACCGTCCGAAATCCTTCTGGCGACGAACTTCAGGATTTCATCCAGCAGCACGACCGGCAGCGAGAACTTCATGACGGTCATCCACTCATCTCCGTTCAGTGGAGTAACTTGGAAAACGGTCTGGCGAAGAGAAAAGACGGAGACGAAGTGATTGGATTATTAAGGGCTCGATCGGGGAAGAAGAGAGAAGGGGTCCAGAACATGAAAGAGAGCAACACTTACGGAAAGAACGTCAACGTAGAGGATGACGAAGTGGAGAGCGAACGACAGACACATGGAGGCAATCAGCCACATGTTGGACCATGGCGGCATCTGGACGAGCGACTGGTTCTCAGACAAGCTGTCGGAAAAGGAACAGTAATGGTTAGCTACTGCACACTGTTACCAACGACTGTAGAGCCATTGAATGCCCCAAAAAATCCCACCTGTTCATGGCGTTCAACATCTCAATGGTGACCAGCACGGACAGAGCCATCGTCATCGGATGCGGATCGTTGAAGATCTTGCAGTCAATACCCTTGAACTCTTCGCCACCGCCCAGGCAGGACAGATGGTGAGTCAGCTGCCAGTACGACAACTGCGGGCCAGTCTCGGAGAACATGAACCACCAGGCAGCACCACCGACGGTAGCGCAACCGACATATCCACCGATAGCCATGTAACTGGAAGAGGGACGCGATTAGTACAGGTGCGGCACGACCCTTGCGGGTGATATATTCATCGATCTTTTGGTGCTGATTGCATTCCTGATCATAACTCACCGGAAGAACAGCCAGCCGGAGATCAGACCTTCATCGGCCTTACGCGGCGGCTTGGTCATGATGTCCAGATCCGGTGGGTTGAATCCGAGGGCAGTAGCTGGCAGACCGTCAGTGACCTAAGGGATGCGAATAGGTCCGGTAAACCGATTAAGATAAACCCGATCGTTTCCACTCGACTCGACTCCTCCTGCCCGTGCACTTACCAAGTTGACCCACAGCAGCTGGACGGGGATGAGAGCTTCCGGCAGACCCAGGGCGGCAGTCAGGAAGATGGACACGACCTCACCAATGTTGGACGAGATCAGGTAGCGGATGAACTGCTTCATGTTGTTGTAAATGGCACGACCTTCCTCAACAGCGGCAACAATGGAGGAGAAGTTATCGTCAGCCAGCACCATCTCGGCGGCCGACTTGGCGACAGCGGTACCGGAACCCATGGCAATACCAATTTCGGCCTTCTTCAGGGCGGGGGCGTCGTTGACACCGTCACCAGTCATAGCGGAGATTTCGTTCATCGACTGCAGGAACTCCACAATCTTCGACTTGTGGGCCGGCTCGACACGCGAGAACAGACGGGCGCGGGCGCAAGCCTCACGCTGCTCCGACACGGACAGATCGTCGAATTCGCGACCCGAGTACGACTTGCCGGTGGTATCCTCCTCCTCAGTGAACACACCAATACGGCGGCAGATAGCTTCGGCGGTGGCCTTGTTGTCACCAGTGATGACGATGACGCGGATACCGGCGGCACGGCATTGAGCGATCGAGTCCAGGACTTCCTTACGCGGCGGGTCCAGCATACCGACGACACCGACGAACGTTAGGTTCACCTCATACGTGTAGAACTTGGTCGAGTCGTTCAGGTCCATGTCGTCCGGCTTCATCGGGTTGTCGGCGGTGGCCAGGGCCAGACAGCGGAGCGTATCGCGTCCGGTACCGTACTGGCGGGTCAGGTCCAGGATGCGCTGCTTCAGCGCAGACGTCAGTGGCACCTTGGTCGTTCCGACGCGAGCGTGCGTGCAACGGTCCAGGACACCCTCCGGAGCGCCCTTACAGAACAGCTTCGGTCCGGTTCCAAGCTTGGAGGCCTTTAGCGGGGTACAGTAGGTGGACATCGACTTACGATCACGCGAGAACTCGAGGGTGAATTCCTTCTTCCACTTGGTCTCAATTTCCTGACGCACGCAGATAGCGCTCGAGCGACGGTCCAGACCCTGCTTGCTCACACTGAAGGGGTTCAGCTTCTCAGCCAGCACGATCAGTGCGGTTTCCGTCGCCTCACCAACCTTCTCGAAGACCTTCTTCACCTCGTTGAAATCAATAGCGGAGTCGTTGCACATGATGCAGATCGTGCCAAGTTCGTGCAGGGTTTCGTAGTCCGACGCCTTGATGCGCTGGCCGTTGAGCGTGACCTCACCGATCGGCTCGTAGGTCGAGCCCGAGATCTCGAACTCGGTGAAGCTGCTGTCGTTACCCTCGACCTTCTCGAAGATGAACATGCGCGACACGGACATCTGGTTGGTGGTCAGCGTACCGGTCTTATCCGAGCAGATGACCGAGGTACATCCGAGAGTTTCGACGGACGGCAGCGAGCGGACGATAGCGTTCTTCTTGGCCATGCGGCGCGTTCCGAGCGCCAGACAGGTGGTGATGACAGCGGGCAGACCCTCCGGGATGGCAGCGACGGCGAGCGCGACGGCAATCTTGAAGTAGTACACGGCACCCTTGATCCAGGAGCCACCGTGGGCGGGATCGTTGAAGTGACCGATGTTGATAGCCCAGACGGCAACGCAAATTAGCGAGATCACCTTCGACAGCTGCTCACCGAACTCGTCCAGCTTCTGCTGCAGCGGCGTCTTGATTTCCTCCGTCTCCGACATCTCGGTACGGATCTTACCGATGGCGGTGTTCAGACCGGTGCCGATGACGACACCGCGCGCCTTACCGGCGGCGACGTTGGTACCCGAGAACAGAATGTTCTTCTTGTCCTGGTTGACGGCACGCGGATCGGGGACGGCATCGGTGTGCTTGATCACCGACACAGACTCACCGGTCAGGATGGACTGATCGATACGGATGGTGGTGGAGTAGATCTTGATCAGACGGATATCAGCCGGGATCTTGTCACCGACCGACACCTCGACCACATCACCAGGGACGATCTCCTTGGCGCGGATCTTCTGCACACCGGACTTGTCGCCACGGACGACCTTGCCCATCTCCGGTTCGTATTCCTTCAGGGCCTCAATGGCGGACTCAGCATTGCGTTCCTGCCACACACCGACGACGGCGTTGGCGATCAGAATCAGCAGAATGACGAACGGCTCAACGAAAGCTTCAACACCTTCATGTTCCTCAAATAGAGCTAGTACCTGTGGGCAAAGAGAACGGACACAATCGATTAGTTGGTCAGTTTGGTCATCGATTTTACTAAGGAGCATTACATTTGTTCATTCCATTTCACTTTTCAATACCCCTTTCCTGTTTCTCAACACAAGGGATCAATTCTTGTGGACCAATGTTTTCTTTCTACATTTTTAACTAGTTTAGAAAGTCGCCACAGAATCCAAATGTAAAACTATTTTCATATATATTTTTACAGAGATTTACAGAGACAGAAAAAGAAACTAACTATTTTAAGCTTTAAAAGATTATCTTTAATCATTTGGGATTTATGAGATTACTGGGGAGCAATTTTTCATATGATCTTAATTGTTATTTTTACTTATTCTCCATATGACAACATAGAGGATACGTAATTTTACATTACAAAATTCAATTATTACGTAATATTTTATAACTGAACTGAACATTGAGCAAATTCGTCTGCAAAGATCCATTTTATTCCACTTTTCATTTTTTTTATTTTCTGTTTGTAGCGGAGACGACGGCTGGATAAAACAGTATTTTTAGAAATATTGCTCTTATTATCGCTTCTTTACACATCTACCACAAACTGTCTCACGGTCAATAACAACACCCTCTGTTCACTCCCTTTCCCGAAAACAAAAAGAGGAGAAGCGAAAATTATCTGAAGGTTGTGTTTGTGAACGTGTGAGAAAAACACGGTAATATCCCCGCCGCCAGCGAGCGCGGCATGCAACAACGGGCAAAGAAGTAGAAATACTTGTGGTGTCAACGAAAACATCTACATCGTACGTCACACATAGTTTTATCCACCGAACTTTAAGGCCCGTCGCCACCCGTAGATAGGTGCAGGCGTGAAAAGTCACCCCGAAACGGTTTTATTTTTGGATAAGTAACTAAGCGCGCAAAAAGAAAAAAATCAACGAAAAAGTCGGATCTTCAAATATCACACCCTGATGGGTTCCTGTCCTGTCCATTTGGAAAACATTCACAAGGTGGCACAAGGGAAACAGGAGGAAGGAGGAGTTTGTTACATAAAAAAATGTCAACCACTCTGACCAACAGCATGTGTATTTGCGGCTTAAAGTGAAATGGAGTCGACAGTTTTTTGGCACATTGACAAAATAGAATAGAGGTGTTTTCAGGGGGAATCTTCCACCACTTATAAAACGGATGGAAAGTTCATCCGGATCGGTGGGTAATGGCAATGAAAAGCATTGGATGAAGCATGTAATCGTTCCTTCCTGTTTTGGTGCTCCTAAGCCCGGGACGAGGGGAAGATAAGAATACTTACAAAAGAAATGATAGCGGCCAACAGCAGAATCTTGACTAGAAGATCATCGAACTGTTCAAGCACTAATTGCCAGAGTGTCTTTCCTGTAAATCGAGTAGAAAGAGAAAGAGAGAGAGAGATATATAGAAACGTTCCGATTAGAACATTGCAATTGTTTATTCCGTCCGCTGTTGTGTGCACCCGTATCCATCACCCGGATGAGCGGATGGAGTTCGTTGCCTTCGCGCGTTACGATACAGTGCTCTGGGGTGGGTTTGTTTCATCAGCATGCGGTGTGCGCTATATAATTGCGTTGTTTTCCTCGCAAGCCAATTAATTCTCGCCGCCGGTGGCAGCGCGTTGATGCATGGCGTTCGTTGATTCGGTCGTTTTCCTCCAAATTGTAAGGATTTCCGTTTAAATTTTATCACAAAACTGCAGGTAAGATGAGTCGCATATGAATGCATCGCCTGTTCTGGCATTAGCATTCCGTCACCGTAAGCCAATCATGTGCGTTAGCGCACCGTCGAGCCTCTCCGCGGGAGACTGCATCACGTTAAGAGATTAATGGGCAAAAGTGTCAATAATGACACTTTTGTTCAAAATTAATACCGCTCCGGGATTTGGTCCGGTGGAGGCCGCAGTGTTTGAGCGGTTCTACGCGTGCACCCGGCCTTCGATGTTCATTCAAATGCATAGCGTGTTTGGGTGCTAACAATGCTATCGGACGGAGACAGGTCAAACGCCTACCGCCGGCACATGGCAATACGCGTACGTCCGGCCTTATTACACTCTCCTATTAGCTTCACCCTAGCACACACACAAACAAAACGAACGCAGAGCCCGTACCGTACCGTACCGAGAACGTACGCACGTACGTACTTGGCACGTAATACTTATTTTTGTCAGGGGCGCATAAAAATAGCGCCTGCACAACACACCTCCCGGCCCCTACGCCGTAGCATGCTTTCCTTCGTGTATCTCTTTTCGCTTCAACCAGGTTGGAAAAAGAACGCCGCAGCACGATGATGATGATGGTGTTGATGGTGGATCCGGTGATGCCGTCGCCGCACGCGAGAAGCGCGATTATCATTGCTTCTCCATCAGGTAAACACACATATTTGGTTTTGGGAGTTAATCTGTGCTGTTTATTGGATGGGAGAGGGGGCACACTGCGATGAAGAAGGGAAGGTTCGGTACGGTACGAGACAGGAGAGAAATTAATATCTGTCCATCAATACCCAGCCCACACACACGCCGGACAGGTGAAAACGCCAATTTATGGCGAATTCAAAATGCTTTCAGGGCGCAACACCCTGCGTTTCATAATCGACGCCCCCCCCCCGGACATTGAGGCACCGGTATAAATAGAACCAAAGAGACCCATTCGCCGGTCGTCGTTGTTGTATAATAATGCTTCGTACAAAAATGCAAAATCTACCCCGAATGGCAAACGGTTCGCTTTCGTTTTTAATGTTGCTTCCGGTTCATCATTTCGTCAAAGGAAATGCAACATCCAGGGCAAACCGGAGCGCAGTATGTTGCCTTCAGTGATTAATCGGACAGACCCGGTGAGGAACGTTGTGGTGGGGATGGTGAAGACCTGAGATCCTGCCTGGCGTGGAGAGGTCGTGTAAATATTTTCATCCTTCAAAATGCACACATCACCTTGGACCCCGCTGCTGTCCATCATATCTCTTGGCAATGGGGTGGCAAAGGTGGTGAGGAAGCAGAGGTTCACATATTTGCATGGCCTAGTTTTTGTCTCGCTCCAGCAGGCTGATACGCTGGAAGAAACCTTCTGTACGTGGCTGTGGATGTGTGCGTGTGTGTGGTGAACGATGGGAGGTTTGTGGTTGAACACCTCACCAAATCAGTCGTTCCACGCTACCTGCACGAATGCCGGATGAGTGGCTCAGTTAGTGCGGACACTCTCACTCATCTGTTTCTTATCTTAAAGCACGCTATTTAGGGCTATCGTCCCACCATACCACGGGTGCGATTCATGCGGAGAATCCCACCAGACGGAGAACAAAGACCCAACAGGCCACAAGCATGCCGGAAAGCAGCAGATCGTTTCAGCTCAGTTTTTATACAAAAAATATCTGGATTTTTATGAAACCGTTTCATCTCGTTGCCTGTTCTAAGCATGAAGATGGTCCGGGAGCATTTCTACGACGGCACGACAACAACGGGCAGCTTTGTTTGATGATGGCAAAGGCGGTTTCGTCAAACGGGCTAATGTTTCTGCCACAGTGCGCTGCTTCTAACGTGACCGCGACTATTGTAGGTGGGTGTGAGGCGGGGAGCAACGAGACGGACGTCTGCAACCAAGTTTCGACGTCGAAACGGCGTCAAAGTGACGTCGATTTTATTTATTCTTTCACCACCTCTGTCCCTGTGGGAAGGTTAGGTGTTCTGTTTCATTGTACGCTACCAGCACCTCCATCCATCGTCGTCGTCGTCGCCGACGTCGGTAGTTTATGAGGTGCAAAGGTAGTTGAAAGTCGCTGCTGTACATGAGTCAGCGCATTTGGAGCAACCGATAACCGATTTCTCCAAAATCTTGTATAACGCACACGCACACGGAACAGCTGATGAAATCGAGCACCACCACCGGAGAGCGTAACGGGAAGCATCGAACGGCTGTTTTGGGGCAAACATGATACGTACCTTCTTCAGCGGGGAGTTCTGTGGGAAGAAAGGAAAGCGAAAAAAGAAGAAAAAATACATGAGTCATTATGTTGAGAACGTTTGGAAATAGAAATCATAATATTCAATCATATCTTCGCGAACGGTCTGTCCTGTAGTGCTGCCAATGTGCAAAAACGTGTACCTAATGGCAGAAGATCAATCTCGATCGTTCACGTGCTAATTGGAGCATAGCAGGATCCGGAAGAAGTCTTCCCTTGGAGTGGCTTACGCACTACCAGTTCTCGGAGTGCGTTTGACGTCAGCGATTGTTACACAGCGAGAAGGAGAGATAGGAGAGAACGAGAAGAGCACATTTTTGCCTTAAGCCGATGGTGCGTTACGCACCACAGACGATACCATACTCCCGTGTGCGTTGTCTTTCGATACATAAGTACGCAAGAAGCTCGACGGTTTTCGTGCAGCAACTGAATCGTTGGCTTCTCGAACCGGAAAATTGAAAAAAAAATAATCACAACCTGCTTCCTCCCCAAAGGAAACCCCAACTCCACTTCTTACCGCTTCTGTTGCTACTACTGACGATGAGCACCGTTGATATGTCCAACAGAGCTGCGCTCTAGTAGCCAGTAGAAACCAGCATCGTCTCGTATCGGTCTAAAAATAGAAAAACCCCATCCGGAGCACGCGTGGAGCAAAACACGCGGTATCAGGTGGGCGCTCCCGCGCTTAATCGGCACCGGACAACAGCACCGGGCCGTACCGTGCGGAGTAGAAAACAAACTTCCTTCACGAATTACCGGGTGGAAGTTTTGACCGGCCTCGGTCGAGAAAATAGTGAAGTAATGTTTGGCTGCTGCCTCCTTTCACTTTTTCACACTCGCGGGCGCGGACGGGAAGGGTGTGCGCGAAAAACGTATCATTCCCGTGGCTCCTCTTCGCCCATCAACAGAACGCAACACGAGACGACGAACATATTTCCGTTCGAGCAAGGAGTTGGTGCAGGCGAAGCGATGGAGAAATTGTTGTATATTTATAAATAAGCGCTCGCCATTACACACTAAGACAATATCTGCGGGAGCGGTGATGATGATGATGGTGATATTAAATTATTGTTTCTTTATGATCCCGCGCCGCAGCAACTTCTAGTGGAGAAGGCAGCGGAGGGTGCGATTGGAAGTTGTTTGGAAGTTGTTTTTTTATGTACCTTCACATCCAGACCATGTCGAGGGGTTTGTGTTGGTGTTGAGCATGGTTGGACCAATATCTACTGCCTGTTGTGAAATCATATTTCATTTCCATGCACCACTCCTCAACGGGCATCTGGAAATCCACAGTTTTCCATCTGGTAGGATGATATCCACAGTCCGTATAATCCATCGGTAGAGATATGTGAACAGAATGATGCATTGACTACGGGACGACCTCAAGCACACTTCGAAATGCCAATCGGTTAATATTCTGAACATCACCCTGATCGAAACCTTAAGCTCCAATCGTCCTTGTGCGATTGACAGCGACATTAACGACTTGAATTGTCCTCCAACGCGTGTCCCGAACATACGATCGACGGAGCCACGCATCGCACCGACGACGGGGGGTAGAGACGAGAACGGAAAAACACGTGTCGAGTGATGTTGTTTCAAAAACATCGAACATCTGTTAATACACCCCCGGGTCTGGTGCTTCCAAACATTTCTCTTTTGCTTCTAATTTCCATTTCTTTTCCGCGGCTTTCGTGCACGTTGGGCGAGTATCCTCTTCTTAAATAGATTATTAAAACATTCATGAATCAACCCCGTCGTGTTCCCGCCGTTGTGAAGGATGGAAAGGGTCTTTTCCGACCCTCGAAGCGAGCAAATACCCTCCCCCACTCATTGGGATGATTCATTCCTGCTCGTAGCAGCGGTGACGAGGCGATTGTGCAACGCCACGATCGCGCATGCGAAACGCTATCTGATTGCTATAAATCGATGATCCACATCTATTCACCAATCCAACCTCCTACTGCTGCTACTGAGGGAACCGTTATTGCGAACCCGGACCCTATTCCCGGCTTGGCGATGATGGATATATCGATGAGTTAAAGGTTCGCATACTTGTTTTCAAGGGCATGAACAGCGCGCAAGCGAGCGAGCGAATGTAAAATATTTCACATTTTTGCTAACACTTTCATCCAATCCCCAAGTGGAATAGGAGAAAGGAGTGGGAAGAAAATGATGCGTTGCTTACTAATGACGTCATAAACCTTGCATCGTATTAACGTTTTTATAGCTACTTTTATTAGTGCCAGTATTATGACGATCGTCTAGCGAGGTTAGATTGGATCCGTGCAAAAAAATTATGGGAATCTCAAACAGAAACCGCTAAGAAGGCTGCAGCTAAGACTGAGTAACGCTATCTAGCAGTAGATGATTTTTCAAATTTCCTATCAGATTAATCAAAACCTAAAAATTTGTACACGTTTCCAGCGTCAAAATCCTCGAAATCATGGATCAAGAGCAGTGAGCAAAGCAGAATTCCAATCGATTTGATTGTTTTTTTTTTTTTCATTAAAAAACCCTCCTATTTTTAGCAGATAAATTGATCTTAGCTATGGACGAGTACTACTTTTATGGGCCAGATATTTCCAGAAATTTCCCTTACCAACGCATTCACTCAATCACCGGTTTTTTCCCGAGAAGTGAGTAATTTTATAAATACCTCTCTCCCAATCGGTTCGACAGATTTGGGATTAACTTCTTCACCCCGTTCAATACTAACACACACACGTACACGCTACAGTACCATGTGCCTATGGTTGTTCCACGCGGGCAGTAGTAGAAAGAGAACAACACAAAAGCAGAAGCACAAAATCTGCTTTGAAGTTGGATTTTTATTATCAATCTTTGATTTTATACTGCACCCACTCAGCCCGCTCCCGGTGCGGGGCAGGGGAGAGTATTAATAAAACTCGCAGTCGTCTTCGGTTGGATTTTCAAACTGCATCTGCCGAACTCCGAACGCTCCGTCACCTCTTGCTCTCCTACCATGTATGGACATATTCGGTCGGATGAGGTTAATGAGTAAATCTCCTCCCGCGTAACACAGAGGTCGATTCGATCCTTGACCGACCGCAGGGAAAAACGTGCCCAGCGCTTAGAACGTTGATAGAATGTCCAATACTGGTAGCGGTGGTTGTCATGGTGGTGGTTGTACTACTGCGAATTATTCATGACCTAACTTCCAAACGAAACGAGTACCAGAGGGCAATCCAGTCCTTCCCCCCCTTTATCGACCTCAATTCGAATTCAGGCGTGTGCTGCGGTTTAGTGTCAATGCGCGTATTTCAGTGCGCGATTAGCGCGAAACCTTCCCATCCAGCGAACGCGTGTGTGTGAAGTCGAGTTAGTACATTAAATCGAATGTCTCTGGCACCGTTCTCCCAAAGAGTACACAAGCGGCTACGGATTGCCATAATATGATTGAGATGCCTGCTGGCCGCAACAACAAAAAACGCATACAGCCTTGTTGATATGAGCGAAACCACCCCCGACGGTGCAAGCGATCATTTAGGTTGAAACAGCTGTACGTACAACGCGCTGAGCCCCAATACTCCCGACCGGCCAAACGAGACCTGAACACCTTGTCATTTAGCGTCGTCGTCGTTGTCGTGGTCATCGTCTCGCTTGTTACCTCGGAGTGAAGATTATGGCAAGGAAGACACGGTCGGTTGCTACCACATTCCCTCCATGATGTCCGTGTGTATGGGTGCGTGTGAAACCGCACGATCACCGGCAACGTGCTTTGACGTCAGCAAGATCGCGCGGTTTACATCGCCTGTAGCGAGAGAGAATGGTTCTCGTACGAAACGCGAAATCCACCCGATCGTGAGCGCACCTTCGTCATCTGCGAGGGGAGGTATTGGCGTGTTTAATGCTTACGCACGTGGCTACTTGCTATTGGAAGTCTCTCTTCTCTGGTCTGAGCTTAATCTCTCACTAGTGTGCCAGAAGAACGCGTTAAGAACCTCATTTCTCCAAAACAAAAAAAAAAAAGAACGTTGTGAAATAGTGTGTCGTGACGCTCGGGTCTAGGCTTACGATGTGGCTATGTTTATAACACACACACATACACCATGCGGTTGGTCCTCCAGCAAAAATCTTGTGATATCTGCAGACAGAGAAACACGCAAATCTCACCTTGACCAATGCAAAACAGAAAAATAAGAATACGGGTGAGGTGTGGATGTACACAATCGATTAGCACCCCAGTGGGGCAACTCACTCAGGCAGGCGCGTTAGAAATCGATATTTGGAATGGATCATCGCACAGGAGCTTGGAGGGGAAAAGAGGAGGAAGGGAGGCTCCCTTCCTGCCGAAACGCGAGCGATGCACCATTTCTTTTGTTCACAGTTTGACCTCAGATGTCTGGCTCCTTCTGGGTTTTATGTGTGTGCTTTTTTCTCTCTCTCACTTGGTCGAGCTGCTAACAACGAAACGCTGTCCACCTGTTCCACCTTGAAATGTGGAATATTTACCATTCCAAAACATGGAACGGAACTAGGAACAATATGTTTTTTTGAGAAAAAAAAAACGGGAGTCACACTCCATTTAGTGTGAATAAATTTCAATTCACATAGACAAAAGTCTTCTTTGTCTACAATTTGAAGCTAAAGGGAACGAAATAGTTCATTTAAACTTCAATCCCGATCCTGAGATTCGCTATCTAGCT
>JXWZ01003161.1:0-15028 GCA_000956215.1 Anopheles farauti No. 4 | reverse complement strand
TGTTTCTGCCTCGCCGGTCCAGCCGGTCGATTGCAGTGAAATTGCAGTTTTATCTCATTTTTGCATGGCCCGCACTGCTATGGCACGCAACCTGCTGCTGGCGCTGCTCGGTTACCTTCTTTGGATGAGCAGGTTTTGAGGTTAGGTTAGGGGGATTGGATGCGTAAGTGGTGATGAGGAAATGTCAGTGCACTTTTAAAGAGTTACCTGCATTGCGCATCATTTCGGAAACGTCTTACTTACAAGCTATAAGTAAAGCTTTTTATTTATTACTGTTATATCTCCTAAATAAAACTTAAACTGTCTTGTTTTCTCACTAATGATTTCTACACGCTACAAACTTCCTATTTGGTGCGCAACAGAAGCATCTCACCTTCGCATTATTTGCCATTGTTCAAAAAGCAGAGAATCTCTTACACTAAATATTTGCAAGCACGCGCGCCCTCCACATTCCAACGTCGGCGCACGTCGGCAACCAAAGTCGGTACGATAAAATCACTGATAATGATCCAAGCCGCCAGCTCTCGGCGCTCGGTTGGCATTTACCAACGCGGGCACAAAGGTTTTGCCCCTGATTTCGTCACCCGGCAAGTCGCTCTTCACCGCTGAGAGGAACTGCACGGCTGGCAGCCCATAGAAGATGCATTCGACCGTCCGACCGATTCTGTCTTTCCGGGCACGAGCCAAAGAAACAGCTGATTGCGCGTTCGTGCGCGTGAATTTCAATGAAATTAAAATGGGTTTGCTTCGGTCGCTCCGTGCCAACAAAGTAGCAAAAGCCGAGTAGAACATTGTGGACTGTTCAAGTCAATCCCTTCGGAGCACGCACCCACCGTGTTCTCATTTGTATGCGCTCGAGCTAATTGTCATCCAATTGATTGTTGGCGGGATGCGTTTTTTTGTGTTGTTGTTCCATCTCTCTACCTGTATTTAGTTTTATTTATTACCCGGAAGGTTCGTGCTCCACCGACGACGTGACGTCTAATATGTCCGGCGTGTAATAAAACATGTCCACGGTAGTGTTCGACCGAACATGACGGGCCGATCGGTTCGGACAGAATGACAAATCAGTGGCCCGTTTAGTGCACACGTTCGGTCACATTCTCTGCGTGCAATCATGGCAGTCACAATTAGGGCCGGCATTCGACATCGTCCAACTGTCAATATTGATTGGATTTTATGTACGCTAAAAATGTAGACGACGTGTGTTTACAACACGCAAGCAAACCGAACGTTCGAGTTATGATGAAGCAGGGCCAATTTAGATACATATTTGATTTGATTTTGCAGCTTTATATGCTTTTGGCTTTGTCAGAACATGGCGTTGGCGTGTTGGTTAGAGGATGTATATCGTTTTGTATCAACTTTAATTTAGGTATTTATTATGTTCTAAACATGCAACCCGAGGAAGTATTGTGTAATTCAATGCTGAATATAGTTTAAAATTTACCTAATATTTTCAAATGTTTTTGATTATTTTTAAAACATTAGAAGCAACGAGCATAAAAGAATGAGGTTGGTAATTAGTTTTAGAAATAATTTATCAACATTGTATTTGAAAACTTTCATTTCAAACTATTTTAGCATTTGTGTACTAATATAACAAACACACTCAGTTTTCTATTCATTTAATTTATTTCCGAAGTGAGGTTCTGTGTCCTGTAAACCAGAACATAATAATGTTAGAAAAGATCCGAAACTTTTATTGTCCAATAGAACTTGAAATAAGTTTTCCTACCCGAAACGAAAACGAACCAATAAAATGCGTAAAAAAGCACGCCAATAGACTGGACTGCCTTGTTTGTACTAATAATGTTGCCGCAATGAAGCAATTTCATCCACCTCCATTACAACGACAATTACATTACGCATCCCTGAACAAAATCGCGCCCGGCTCATATTAGCATTTCAAAATGTATTCCAAATCGGCGGCGACGCTCCGTTCCAATTTACCTTCCCATTCAGTCCGCGGCACTTCAATTTGAATGTCATTAAGGCGTCCCGTGTGCAGTATCTCATCATGTCCATGTGCGCCGGCGGCCATCGGTTAGCTAGCTGGCCCCAAACACACCGCCAGTTCCCACTATTACATCGTGTCGGACCTTCCACCTCGGGGGCAAGAACCGGAACCCCCTCTCCCCCACAAAAAAAAAACGAAAATTGGTATACAAATATTTTATGCCCAAATGGAGCCATGGATTGTGTGGGAATGAAAACGAAAAAATCCAGCAAAAGATAGCGCCGGATTTCAGTGCGGCGAGGAACAATGTTTTCCAGTGACCGGCTGCCCGCCACAATCGATATTGCATAATTTCATAATCTAACCTCCCGAAGCTCCCGTTCCCGGACATGGCGGGCTTGTCCTTCCGGAGAACGCGTGTATCGCCCGTCGGTCGTCCGGTCGTGTGGAAATGCGTCAAAACGAATCAAAGTTTTCCACCAACGTCCGACGTCCGAGGTCCGAACGACACTCGGGCAGGGAGTGTGATGTTTGAAATTAGTTTTCCGTTTCATTCGTTTCGAGGGACAAACGGCCCGCGGACACCGCAGGAAAGGTAAAAACGGATTACGCAGCATTTGCATACGAAAGCGCTAAACAGCAATGGCCCGGACGAGGAAACGAGGAGCAGAGTGAGGCATCGAAGACTTCCCCTGGAAGTTGCTAGTCACTCACTGCGGAGGAGTCAGAGGTTTAGTAGTTTGTCAACGCTCCGGGGCGGTAGCTAAATATGAACGAACCAGCGGGAAGTCCGGATATGTCCGGAGGAGGTGAAAACGGTTTAATAGCTTCTATCGATTCTAATTCTTACGTAACGACGACGATGGCTGATGACGATGTCGTTGCAACTGGCTCCAAGGCCACCCAGGTAGGTATCAAACACGCACGCACGTGTGTTGTCCACCTCCTGGGAGGAATCGATTTTTTTCGCACATAAAATCGACCAGCAATAATTGGCTGCCAGTGAGTGCAAAAAGGGCACATCAGGATCGGATGGCTAGCAAAATATGTCATCCGGAGTTCCGATACCTGTCACCCTCGTGGCCCAACCGAAAGTACCGGCAGTAAATGTCCGGCGCACACCGGACTTCGTACACCATACACAGCCGGAGCTGACGTGCGGGATTAGGAACGTGATACCCGTCCCTTTATGATTGCTCATAGCCGGTCGAAGATGGCGATAGATAAAGTCGCTCGTGACAAAACCCGACCAACAGGCCCGGGTAACGCATAATCAATGCCTGTTCATCGATGCTTACTGGAGCGCAGCGCACCAAACAGAACTGACATGCGGGATAATACGTATTACCTCTATTTATTGATATTAGGTTGTTCGATGCGCGTGTGTTTGTGTTTTGTTACTAATCAATCCAGGCAGCAGGTTCATGTTACATCACTCTCGAGCTGGTTTAGCTAATAATATTCAGCAGCAATGTTATTGTAATATTGTTATAATGTAAGCCAATCTACACAAACAGGTCTGAGGGAGATTTGCTTTTTAATGCACACAATAAACAATCGATTAATTATAACATTCAAAAAGGTCGCTTACTGCTTCGAAGCTTCCGGCGGAATATCTCGTGTTTTGCGATTTAATTACACCAAAATTGAATTGTTTTCAGTGATTCTGTTTCCTGAATAAGCTTCGCAAAAACATACTGAATATTTGGAAAAAAAAAATCTCTTCGCCTAGTTTTATTTCATATTTTGTTAGCTGTTAACACATTCAGCTTTCATAATCTTTTTATTGCTCTACGTTGTGCTATCATAACAATTTTTGCACATGATTTGATTTAATTTTTTTTGTTTTTTTGCCTAAAGCTATGTTTCTTGCCTTTTTGGAGATGTGTTAAAAAATTTTCTCCTTCTTCTTTTTAATTGTCATGTTTATTGTTTCCTATGTTATAATATATTTAAAGTATATCCATATAATTGACATTATTTCAATATCTGACAAAATCATTAATAACACTAAATTAAACTCCTTAATGAACCCCTGAGATACAGCTCATAATTTAGATGTAGTATATTCCTCCCGGACCATAATGAGAAAGATGAAGTATTTTTTAGAAATTTTTAACATCTTACTACAACAAAAAAAAAAATAATAAAAGTTTGTACGAACGTTCGTGTGCTGTACGGAAAATTACCTTCTCCGTAAAGGCAAGATTCAAAACATTCCCCACTCGAGTTCCGGCAGCTAAAACAAAAAAAAAATAATAGCTCCCAAATCCCCCAGCAAGACGGAAGATCATCCGCTCTGGAAAAGTAATGCAGTTTGTCATCGCGTGCGGGCATGGATTTTCGCGCTGCCACCGCTTGCTGCAGCGGCACGTCGTGCATATGCTGCGGCAGTCGGTGTGATTTATTTTCGCAATATTCGCCCGCCACGTTACATGCGCGAAACCCCATTCTGCGCGCCTTGAACCGGATCGCGCCTCCGGTGGTGGACTTGACATTTTTACCAGCCCGGGAAAGGTTCCGTCGATGGTGCAAAGAACGTAAGTGAAAGGAAAAGCGGGAAAAATCGAACGGTGCATCGTGCGAACGACCGTGCCATATTTCAACGCCCCACTCCAGCCTTCGCTCCCCCCTCCCCCCCCACTGCCACAAGCGTCGCGTGCACGGAATTTTGCATGCATTCAATAAATTTAACAAACGCAGCGTTCCGCTCGCCGGTGGGGGGGTTCTCGCTTGCCAAAAAGGGGGGGTTTTCGCAGCATGTACCGGGCGCGGTGATCAGATCCGATGCAGATATCCGCGTGTGGCGCATCAGGACTTTGACTGCAACCGACCGGATAATGGTGGCGCGTTTACATCTGCCACTTGAGACGCGGAACCGATCGCCGGCCGGAGATTGCTGACGCAAAACATACGCAAACACGCGGAAAACGTCCGACGGCAGTGACGCTGCCCTGAGGTGCCAACATTCGGACCACCACCAACCACATCGGTGTTACTGGTGTGTGAAGAAAATTCGGGTTAGCGGGTACGGTGTCAAGAGAACTCGGAACGGAAGCAGGCCGAGGTGACTGCTGCTGTACTGGGGCGAACTTCGACGAAGGGTAACATTCCCTTCACGAGTGGGGAAGCCAGAGAGAGAGAGAGAGTGAGACAGGGGTTGGAAAAACGCTCAGCAAACGTTTTCCCCGTCAAAGGCGAACGGTCGGTGAAAGGTGGTGGGAAAGGTCATTTTCAGTAGCAAAACGTTCGAACGCCCGTTCGTCTATTCGGGGCGAGAATGAACCAGAACGGGAAGGTGTTTTAGCCAACCCATTTCCATCGGAAAAAGTGATGCAAAAGTGCTTTGTACCACCTTCACACAATTTCCATATCACGTGGTGATTTAGAGACGAACAATTCCCCACAACCCGGTGCCTAACCCGGGTGAGCAGTGACCGGTTGCTTTGGCAAATACAATTACGTGTCATTCATATTATAATCTACTCAATTTTTTTTTGTTATTTGATGTTGGCACCCACCGCTAGAATCGGACAAAGCAGCAATTGCAGTGAAATATGAAAATGGCATTTTTCGACCTTCCCGTTTGGGTCGGTCGGGCAGGGAGCAGGAAAAGGGGCAGGTGGTACACAATGCGCGTGAAATATGAATTTGAATGAATGGCTCATTTTCCGCCAACGTGCCGATCGAGGGAGCGCAGGGTTGGCATTTTCGCGGTGGAAGCATTTATGAATTCATTTTACAGGTGTGCCATTTTTTTCCCTCCGTCGAGTGGCTGTGTGATAAAAAATGTGAGTTTTTTTTTTCGTTGTATTGCTGTGCATGCCAGATTTGGGAAGTGTAATTACCGAAGAGTGCTTCAGTTCTTGCTAGAAATTCAATTGTAGTAACCGTTTCCATAGAAACGGTCACGAATGAAACAAAATGGCACACAATTCGCATGACAAAAATGGTCAAAATGGACGCTTTTTGTGCAGATGTGCAGAAAGATCGTGCTTTCGAATATAAGAAAAAAAAGTGACGAGGAAGTCTAGGAACAAGACATTTTTTCATAAAATACATCAACAATCAAATGAAGATGAAGATAACTAGAGAAAAAAAAGTTTTCGAATAACAATAAAAAAACTGCTTTGACGTTAGCAATGTCCGTGTCACTGACACGGTCCATTGAATAAAAAATAGAGCTATAAAAAATGACATCATTTTGGCGAAAATATATGCCCGCTGGATGGAAATGGTCATGAGCAAGTTTTTTTCATTCTTATTTGCTTCAATGATAAATGTGTTTTTGTGACTTATTTCCACTAAATATTGGCTAAACTAAACTATATTTTATAATTATAATATAACGAAAATTTTAATCTTAGTGATGCAGCAAAAGTTTAATAAGACCGTTTTTGTGTGAATATGAGTAAAAAAATGTATTTTATGTTTTACAATGAAAATAATCTCAATTTTGGCGAGCAATGCTTTAATTTTTTACCTTGTTTTCACCCATTTGTCGAAAAGCGAAACGTACAAAGAATTTACATACCAAACAATGTCGGCACAGCGCAAAAACGCATAAAATTTAATTTACTTTTCCCCTTAGCTATTCCACCCACTTTCGTCCAATTATGCAATATGAAATAATTGCATCGTTCCCCCGAGCACTGTCAACATTGGCAACATGTCCGATAGAAAACTTGTTTCCAACCCCTTCGGCTTCTCGGATTATGTTGTGCGTCTGGTTTTCGATTCGCTATCGATTGTTACTTTGTTATTAACCGAAATCGAGCACCCTCTGTTGCACCCACAACAAAGAGTACAAAAAACCCCAAACACACGCAATCTGAGAAGGAAACGGTAGAAAATCAGAAATCTAATCGCCAACCAATCGAAACCGCATTCTGCCAGCGACACAGAACGCACCTGCATCAATTGGTGTCGGGTGCAAACGAACTCTCGCCTCGGCACAAAACCGCAAACCGGCAGCCACGTCCACCCGCCCCCAAATCCAACCGGTGCACCCAATCAGCCCAATCGACTTCTGCACCCAAGAGGGAAACCGACATTCACCGCAAATGCAGCCCACCACGATCGATGCGGTGCAACAACCGGTCGGTACCGAAGTTCCCGTATGGCGGAGGAGGACAGGAGAGCCTGTTTGGTTTTTTTTAGTGTCATTGCCAGAGAGGTCCTGCCCGAAACGAAGGGTCGTGGGTTTCGCGAATGGGCAGTCCAGGGCAGGTGAAGGCGCTAGGCACTAGGCGCTAAGAGCAGCTGGAAGTAAAACTGTGCACACAGGCACACAGACATCCAAGCCCGGGAGAACCTGTTTCACCTTGCCGCACGCGAGACCGCTCAAAGTCAAAGAACAAATCAAATTCTCCTGCAACCGGTTCTCGCCCTCCCGACGCGGGCCCGAAGCCAGAACGCAGAACCTGTGAGGCACCCGCTGGAGCACATTTGGAACGGTGAAAATAAAAAAAAAAAAAACCTTTCAACGCTCGATTCGGTGGATCGCGGCGGTAATTGATTTCCTCACGCCGGGCTCCGAAGTAGCATGGGCTTTGTTTCTCGAACGCGATGACTCGGCAAGCTGCGATGTTCCAGCGCTGCTGCTGGGAGCTCCGCGATCGGTCACACGGGTCACCCGGAAAGTGAAGGGGGTCGAAGTGTCTTGCAGAAGAATTCGACATTGACTGAAGAAGCAGCTGGAACGGTGCGAAGGTAACTCGAAACTCCACGATAAGTGTTAGATAACGCGATCAAACTTCCATACGACGTTCCGTGGACCCCGCAACTGACTCATCCCGAGAACATGAACCGCTCAACAGGTCCCCAGCGAGTCCTTACTTCAGACATCTCCAAACTTTGCCCGAACCTTATGGCTTTATGTGAGAAGAACTTCACGGACAGATGATCTCCCCGTCGTCGGTTGACTGCTCAATCATCCATCTTTAGTCGCCCATCTGGACGATACACGCAACGGGTGACGTGTCCGACGCGGGGTCCAATCACTTCAATCACGTACATCAAACATCTTCACGTCATAACTGACAGCTTCTCGGGAGAGCTACTGCGGAGCGATTTAGGTCTAGGAAATATTGGGTCGAAGTTGGGGACCGGTTTTTGCTTGCCGAAATTGCTCGAGTCCTATAGGACGTTGGCTGCATCGGCTAAACTTGCCGAACCCGCTGGGTCTTCTCTATGCACACAGTTTGGGAGTTGGGATGTGTTTGGGGATATTATTAAAAATTTATGAAAGATTCCACCGGCACCGGAAACGACGCGGGAAAGATAAAGAAGTGGGGAAACAGTGCACATGCTTCGTGTGCGGCTGTGTGTGGGAGTGTGCATTGGCATACCAACTTTTTCGCTTCACCCAGCTGTGATCTTACGTTTTCCATCTCAATCTTGGACGTGCCCGTGGAAGTTTGTGTTTCGGGAGCATTTTTTTTCTTTGTCCTCCACTGCAGTTATCGCTGGCTGAGGGGCAGGAAAGGAAAAACGAGGAAAAAAACATGATGCCGATCTGTGCTGGCACACAGCTCCACTAAACAAGGATTAAAGCGACACCCAAAGGCGGCGGATATACCAGGACCCACCTTCCGCTCGATCCATCCGTTCTATCATCTTCTTGGCAACAGGATGTTCTATGCGCTAGAAGCGACAGAACACTTGCTACAACTGCATCCCGCGGCGCTCGATAGTGTTTGCTATTCAGGTTTCCCTCCTCCATTTTTTTCATCGTTAGCCGGTTTACTTTCCACTGCCACTGATAACGTTTTCGTTCGCTAGAGGCTAGAGGGTGCTGATGGCATATACATACATACTTCAAAGTTTCCTTTTACCATACGGCGGCTACATCATCCGGATCATCCGCTTCTGCCCGATGTCTCATTCAGAAGTGTGTGTTTTTTTCCTTCTCTCGTTGCACTGTTTCATTTGCGAGAAACGATCGGTTCGCCAGAGAAACCGGTCGCTGGTACACTGGGATCGCTTCAAATATTTACAGTGCCACAGGATGGTTGATTGATGATGAATTTGGGTGGTAAATAAAACTACTTCCAACGCTCGAAGGCACTCTGCCCGCCCGAACGGTAGCCAGCATTTATTGAATTGCCAACCGAACGCGGGTGGCTTTCGGTGAATGAGTTCTCGGTTTGAGTTGAATGGAAATTTCTTTTGATGTGCAAAACTAATAATCACATTAGATTGGTGTAACGTAGAGAGCAAACCCATATGATATGAAGGTCCACCAACATAACACCGAGCTATGCAATCGAAATGGAGCAACGAATTGCCTTAAATGAATTTCAGCTTCTAGGGTTTCGTCGGCAGCGTAAAGTTGCGATGCGTAGTTAATAGTTTTGTTGCAATTTTTCTTGGGTACAAAGATTCAATATCCAAATGCTTCAATTTCATGTCTTAGGGAAATATGACATGAAATTATAACTTTGGAATTCGAATTCTAAATTCTAAATTCGAATTCGAATTCGAATTCGAACTAAATTCGAATCACGAATCACTTCCATAATTTTCAATTTCCTAAATGCAATTTCGAACGAGACAACAGTGAGTATCGTCTACTCTTACTTTGTTATGTACTCGTTACTTGATTATTGGACTCTTAATGGCGTCGTCAGTGTCTCCAGAAGTTTTCGGTTTATACTCGGACCTGTACTGATATCAACATCGCACCAGGAACGTTCTTGGGATTAGCATCGATACGCTCACCATCGATGTGTATCCCAACTAAAAGGGTCACATTAGCTTCGGCTCAACGATGCAGTATGTACCTCCGGTGAAGATCTGCATTATATCATAACACCCTGCACCTGACTGCAGCCCTTCAGCACGCCAATCAACGGGCCGGGCCCGGAAAAGCTAGCCCCAAAAACCGGCCTGCCCTCGTGCCCTCAATCCATACGGACCCAACGGTGTGACCCTGAGCGGACCAAGCGCGGGTCAGGAAGGTGTAGTTCTCGCGCCGCCAACGGGCGTCCGGACGTAGAAGGGCTAATTTATCGACATTGTTTCGACGCGGCAGTTGGCGAGTTTTGCCGCAGCGGCACCCGCAGGTTGGCGGGTTATATAACAGAAACTGCAGTCTCGCGTGTTGGTTTCGTGTGTTGTGGAAGGTACGAGCGGAACGCAGGCAGGTGGCAGCATCTTGAGGTTGCACCGTTGAGTCTTTGTCGGCCGGTGTGCGATGGTGAACGGATTTGCGTACGGCCGTACACAATGGCCGCATGCTGGCTGCATCAGGTGCATCCACGATGGTGGGAGGGCGAGACAGAGCGAGCGAATGATGATTAGGTGGGTTGACCACAATACAGGTTTTGTTTCTGTTTTTGTCTTCCAACCGTTCCCAGGGAGTCCCAAGGCAGGGCGGAGAGGTGGAAATGTTACCGTGGCGGGTAGGAGCGACCGTCGTGGAAAGAATCTCGCGTGTCCAGCGATTAGGCCGCGAGCGAAGGTGTCGTTTATCGTCGAGTGTCGAGTGTCGAGCGTCGAGAACAAAGGAAGTAATTAACTGCCCGGGCGCTGGTGGGTCGCACTGTCGTTGATTAATTAAGATGCCTGCTGGCAGATCGACACGACGTGGTGGGGTGTGCGTGCGTGACAGACGGTGTGGGGTAATGATCGATCGAAGAACCGAACACCTTGACCATCGGAATGAAACCAAAAGGCTCATCTTCACAGGGCAAAGGCACACGGGCAGGTCGACGGTAGGGGATTAGAATATCCACTCACTTCCTACCACGCGCAGATCATTCCAGAACCATCAACCTAGGCTGCATCGTTGCGTAACGACGCGGATCTGGCGATGTTCACCTTGAGCAAATCATGCGTACGGCATGTAAAACATGTTTTATTGGATACACGCTCTAATTACAGCATGGTAGCTTTTGGAATTTTATTGCTTTCGAAAGACAACAAATAGTTCCTGCTGATGAGGCCATAGCGAGCATTTTGATACATTTTGTTACATTTTATACAATAACCATTGTAACAATGTAAATTACCAAGATTTATAACGGCAAGAAATGTACGATGATACAAAATATTAAACTTGTTTGGAGGCAAATATTTGGCGTTGTCGAGAAGACTCTTGTAAAATAGTTTCATATTACCATGCATGTGGCTTTTTGAAGAGAGACCTTCATTAAACTACTAAAAAAAGCTCTTGAAGATGTCAAGAAAAGAGATCTAAGTTATGACTTTTCCAAGATTTAACTCATTCTCAGAGAGTTGGTGAGATAAAAAACTCGTTTGTGAGTTACAGGGTGAGTTATAAGTCGTCGCAGTGAGTTCCATCGGAAACGAGTGATTGAGTGGGTTAAAAATTGCGAGAGTGAGAAATAAAATCCAAAATGAGTTAATCTAAGCCATCTTAGATAAAAAAAATAATCGGAAAAATTGTAAAAAAAAACTCAAATGAAATTCAATTCATTCGCTCAAATCAACTCCAAGAAGGCATGCGCTCTATTTCTGAACAGCTAAAAAAAAGACGATGTTATAATTCCATCCATAAACAGCCATCGCTCGTTTGTGGCAAGTGCGCGATATTACGCGATACTATTTACGAGCCCAGCTACATCCACAACCTCAGAAGTGATGCTATGCGAACGTCGTACGAGCGCCATACACTAAGAGAATTCGCTGCCACCTCAGCTAAACGACATTGCGACACGGAGGAATTCGCGTCCTTGAGGTACACAAAACCCACAGCTGTGACTTCTCAAACGGCAGGGGGAGATGCCGAAGTGGGGTCGAGGTTTGCGTTTTGTTGGTCTCGAGCTCGGTTCATTATCGAAAGTTTGCGTGCCCGGTTGGTAAAATCGTCATTTCATATACCGGGCGCGCCGCCGGTCATTACTATTCCGGGCAGGTTCGCGTGGTCGCATGCTGGCGCGTTGGTGGGATGGATGGAATTCGTTGGAAACCCGGTTCCCGATCGGAACCGTGATTTTCAGTGTGCCCAAGCTACACTGACAGTATTTAGACGCTAATTATTAGGTTGTTTTAAGAGTTTTGAGCATTATTTTCCTTTTCAAACAGTAATTAAAAAGCCATAAAAACGTATTTTGGCAATTTGTCAGATTCAATATAAAAAAGTGCTTTGAAAACCTTTCTTCCCTGGTCCGAACCCCATTCTCAACCCCGCCTAAAGGAGTTGCTTTTAAGGACTCGAGCGTGTTGTTTCATCAACCCAAAATCAAATTTCACTTTCTTTGCTGTATGTCGCCTTTGTGTGGCGCGTTAACCTGATCGTTCATCGTCACGAACGGCGCAAGGACGTAGCACAATCGTGACCAGGGTGGCAGGCAAGTCTCACACGCAAGGATCATGCTAATATATAGCGACACCGTCCGGTCCGTGTAGGTGTGTTATATTTTTCTTGAGTTCTACTAACCACCACGATGATCTCGGAGCCGCTGGGAACAGCTTGCGAGGAGGTTCTGCTTAATTACTTACCGTCAATATGAGGCCGGGTTCGTTTGCTTTGCTGGGCAGGACTCGTTCGGTCATCAATCACCTGTAATCACATAAAAGGAAAGAAACGGAATTAGTTTATATTCGTGTGTTTACATTTGTGGTGCATGAAATATCAAAAAACTATTTTCCATCATTTTTGGGTCACTAAAAGAGTTATTTTTAGGGTAACGGAGGGAAACAAACGAGTTTATTAGACTCGTCGGAAATAGCGCTTCAAAACAAAACCCGCTCTCCCACTCAATCAATTATGATTACGAGCATTTTAATAGTCTCATCTGCACGGTAAACATATCATTACCTTTAAACATTTTCCACCCACCATGCAGGGAACAGGCGCCTGGATGGTTTCCTTAAACCCATCCAAGCAATCTCGGGACCCGCAACTTATAACAACTTCTAACCGGGCCGGTACGATCGTCGTACCAAACAAAACTTTTAACAACTTTCAACCAAAACTATGCGTTCGGAGGGTTCGAGGAAGCCGCACAATTTCATTTTCCCGTTTTCATCTTGAAGGGCCATGGCGTTCACCCTCCCACAGCCGGGCCAGTTTCGTGGGGATACGTGAAAATATTGTCGAAACAATTTCGGACCCTTTTCGAGTGAAACTTCCCCGGGAGACGGGGCCCTGCTTTGCTAGCTTCCCCGGTGCGGGGGCAGTTGGTAGCATAAATCTTCCACCCGGTATGCTTTTGTTTGCTCTGCCATTTTGTTCCCACTTTCCCGGCCCCTCGGTAGGAGTGGATTCTATAGTTGTTAGTTTTGTCGATGCGGATAAATTCAATGCACCGTTCGATTAATTCCTAAGATTATCAAAACCTCCACACACTGGATTCTCGCAGTGCTCGACGTTTTATGCGGCGCAAAATATTTTCCTCCGGTTCTAAGGAATGTTTTTTGGGCGAGATGAAATATGCTACAACAGGCGATTTATTCGCATGAAACTGGAATAGATTGCCGACATCGGCACAATTTTTTTTTGCATTTAAAGAAATATATTCCATGGCGAATAAACAGAAAATGTCCCTCTTTTGTTTTGGTAAAATATGTATAGCCAAAAAGTAATTTATAAGCACCAAAAAAGGTTTTGAAAATTTCTCGACAATTTCACGACCATCGATTCGATTGAATCGATTCACGTGTACCACCTTTCGTTTCAATTTAATTCTATATTGCACTCATCAAAGGAGGGACGAAATCGTTAAAGTAAAGGAATGTTCACATGCTCCCTCAAAAAAAAACCCCCCACCAAAAATGCTTTTTAAACCGATCTTTTACGACTTCTTGCAGCTGAAATTTAATCCGAACGTGGAAAAAAAAGTTACCCACACTCACGCTAGCCCACATTCGGCAGGTCAATGCGATACGGCCGCGCGAATTTAGTTTTACAGCCTTTGCTTTCGCCCCCCCCCCCCCCCCCCCCCCCTGTCGTACGGTTGGTTTTCGAGGAAAACAACCGCCCGAAAGGAAAACCACGCTTGATGGCATTTTTATGGCAATAGATTTATCGGCGCGGTTCGTTTAGCTTTAGCTAGGGCTTTAGCCTAGCGTCGGCTAGACCTTCGGGTGCAGGTAGGGAGGCTGGCAGGCAGGCAGGCAGGTCTGCAGCCAACGAGCAAAGCCAATAACCCACCGATAGAAATCTGCGCCCAAGGGCACCCGCGGGGGTGCGTATCTTTCGGCTGGCAGCGAAATTCTGGCTTCCATGGCACCTTTCACGCGACACGCGGCTAAGCTGCCGTTGGCAACTTTATTGCCAACTCCCGTGCAAATCGTTAACGGTTTTGTGGATTTTTCGCTCTTCCCTTTTGGAAATGGTCCGCTCCTCCCCATCCCTCCTCCCGACGGTTGTTTGCCGGGAAAGGAAGAAAAACCTGCAACACGCACCGGGAAAGTGGTAATAAATTTTCGCCGGAAAACGCCACTCGCGTTTGAAGTCGTCCTCGTGCTTGTTGTTGTTGGTGCTGCTGTCGTCGAACATAACCCCCTTGGCAACATCATTGCTACACCGCAGATTGGTCGTGTTGTTAAACAATCGTCACCAGGCGCCGCTTAACTTGGTGCGGTGGAGTTTGTTTGACCGAATCGAAGAAGTCCTACTTCTTCATTGTTGTTCCCTAAGGGCGCTTAGGGATGGAAGAAATATGGAGCGCGATTTGTTCCCCGGCGAGATGTTCCACTCGTTTGCGAGATCGAAACCGGGAGCTGCCGAGTGCGAAGTAATTTGGTGTGGTGGTAATTAAACGAAATCAGTCAACCCGGAACGGAACGGAAAGAAACGAAACGAACAAGCTGTTACAAGACGAGCAGGAAATGGAAGTGATTTGTTCTCGCTTTTTTTTTCTTACACTATTGTCGGTGTGCATTGATCGTTTACTTGGTGAAAATTTGTTCAACATGGATAAAGTCGTTTAAGCTGCGGTAGCAATACCATGGGCAATGCCTTTGATGATTGAAGGGATATAATGAAATCACAATAAAGTGAACAATAAAACTCGCATCAATTGTAACAATAATGATTATTATAACATAAACGAGACCGATCCAACATTTCAAAAAATTCATAAAAATCTTGCTTTT
>JXWZ01003160.1:0-12634 GCA_000956215.1 Anopheles farauti No. 4 | reverse complement strand
TCGGCGTGATCATGCATCATGCCGGGCGGCTCTTCCATCGTAAACCGCTCGTTTGCACTCGTTTCGTACGCATCCAAAAACCGGGTGGCGAGCGCGGGGCACGCTGAGAAAGCAATTTAATTTTTCTAATTATCTCTCTAATGAAATCAACCCCCGCGTGTGGAACGTGCAACTACGTGGGTACTTATGGACGCGAGAATGTGCTAAACGGCGTCACGAAAATGCACGTGTTAGCTTATGGGTGCGTTGGTTGGTTTGTAAAGAGGTGGATTAAAAATAAAAAAAATACGTTGAAATAAATTCTCTTAAATATTTATCAAGTTTTTTTCTTTAAAATATTTATTCAAGCAACATAATATTGACATTCTACATAATATCAAGCATATTACATTCGGCATACAACTGTATCAAAAATAGTCCGGTAAATCGTCTAGAAATAATTCCATTTCCTTTCCCGGGTTAAATTGTGAGAAGAAAGATTTAAAGCAAAATTGCCCTTAACTAGCGCTAGCATCCCCATGAAGGGAGCGGAATTTTATAATATCCTTTTTATCGCCGGTAATTATGTGCAAATCACGCCATTCGCACCTACAGATATGATTTACCAAAATTTTCTACACATTTACCATCGCTATGCGCTGCGCGAATGCTCGATTAATTGCGCGATGGTTAAAAAATCAGAAAAAGACGAACGTTACGGCCACAAAAGCATGAACCGCGCGAAAAAATACGCCTCTTTGGGACGTAGAAGTGACTTTATTGCCTGACCACTTCTCAGCTCGTCCGTGCCGAAACGATGGAACCCGTTATGATGAATCTTCTCGCCATCAATTAAAATTGCACTATTTATCTTCGGGCGGCTCGGCCCGGGCACAGAACGCGCTCGCATCCAGCACCCGAGACCGCTGGAGATATCATTAAAAATGGTTCCACGATAGCGGTAGTTATCAATTTCCTTATCTGCAGCCGCGCAGCAAGTAGAGCCAGAAAACAGAACCAGAAAAAAAGCCCCACCAACCCACCAAAAAGTGGGAAGACATTCTTAACAAGCCCATGACGGAGAGGCGTATGATCGGGCGCGAGCGCACACTGTGGAGCAACCGGGCGCAACACCCGGCGGGGTAATGCCGAAAATTAATTGACTCAATCCGACAAAACAAATTTACCGAAATCAAAGCGCTCGGGTCGGGGTTGCAGGGATTCGGCGTCCTCGTAATCATTCCGCGCAAAAGCAACGAGATGACGACGAGGGCGAGGGAGGGGGACAATGGAAACTCGCGAAGAAAAATATGAAAACATTAAAAGGTAGCCGGTGCAGGCACATTCGCCTCAAACCGAAGAGACAGCAGGCACAAAAGGCAAAAAAGGCCCCGTACGCGGCCTCGGTTTGTTATTAAATGATGCGAAATATTACGGGACAGCAAATAAAACGAGTCCCGAAGGGGAGCGAAACTCGGACGCGAAATGCGCGACGAGTTACGAGAGCTCCCATTTCTCGGGCGCGTCTTTTGTGAGGTAATAATTTCTTCATTCCACAAGATGAGCCTGCGGTCCTGAGGGGAGGCACCGAAACTTCATATCGCTTACTTTAATCGAAACGATTCGTCTTAGGGTGGTTTTTCGTCCGCGCGCAGGTCCCCGGCGAGATAAAATACGATCATCTGATAGAATGAAGACGAGCATAGCGATCCCTCCTCGCCGGGATGATGCGACTCAATGTACCGTTAATGCTATTTCTTCGACACTTTTTTCTGTGCTACTCACTCCAGCGGAAGCTTTCACCGGATGGTGGTTCCTTTCGCCCGGCGCTGACAGTGTCCCGGCAGTGTCCTGATGACTTTCGCTCTCGCCGGCAGATCGTCGCACGGTGCGCCGTACGCTGATGATGCACCGTCATTCAATCACACCGTGACCGGCCGAACGCTCGCGAGCCCAGAGGTCGAGGGCATTTTTCGGTCACTTTTCGGGTAGTCCAATTAACCGGCTTTCGATTACGATAATTTGTCCGAAACCGCGACTAGACTAGACGCCGGCAGAATTGCAGGTTGATCGGTTAAGTGATTTTTAATTGCCACATTTTAGATACTGGAACACGGTCGGCCGAACTGAGCTGAATGATCGTTTCGCCAGGCTCTTTGGGGGTTCATCTTCCACGATGCTATTTGGGTCGCGTCTCTGTGTTTGTGTGTGTGAAGTTGAACCGTGAAGGTGCGATTTGATGACGGTTATGATGGACGAATAGATGGGATGAAATGTTACTGATGGAGATTAGGTTCGAAAAGGATTGCTAAGATTGAAATACCTAGACCAACGTATGGAGAGTTTGATACGTTGAAATGAAAGAAGCTGATTCATGTCCATGAGAACATGCTCAAATGACTTTAAAAAACGAAACGAACTAATTTGTGTTTTGAGTGGAAAATATTTCAAAAAAAATGTGTTAAACTTTTTGCTCCACTGTTCGTTTATGCTTCATCCCCTTTGATTCTCACTTTCAATTAAGAATTCTAAATCTGCTCCAGTATTTTGCAACCACCGTGCCGGGTTCCTCCGAGCTCGCTCGAAAAGGATGTTGGGGTTTGTCGCTCAACGTGTCGTGCATGTTACAAAAACGCTTAGCCGGAATTAGACACCCCGCACCGAGTCGGAGCGAGCGAGTCATTCTACGCTCCAGTTTGATTAATCGGTGTTGACGGCCGGGGAATGCGGACTTGGCCGACGATCTCGGTTTCTCGGTACAACGCGGGCACCGTCAACACGGAACTCCGGATGCTTTATCACTGCCCGGGTTCGGCCAAACCCGAGCAGCCGCCACACGGGAGCGCTGGAGTTGAAAGCTGAACAGTACGGATACCGTCCCGCCGTCGGGTGGAGGAGTTTACTGCGCTTGTTTCACTTCGTTTCGTTTCGAGTTTCCTTTCTGCTCCCGCCACGACGTGTGCCAAGCGTGAGTCGATCGTGTTGGCGTGCCGGATCCGTAAATCATATCAAAACAATCAAACGCTGGCGGAGTGCGCCGTACTTGAGGGGTGATCCTGGTGGACTGGATTTTCTAATCAGCAACCGAACGCGTGCGGTCACGCGTCTGTCACTGACGCTCGACCCGATGGGGCGCCTCGCAACAGTACAACACGTGATACGGAAGCAGACCAGACAGGTCAGACGTCGGTTGTTGGGTTGTTGTACCATCGAAACAGACAGCGAAACATCGTGTTCCAGTCCGGGTGGATGTCGGGAAATAGTGTGCGATCGAAAGTACAGCACAGTCTGTTGGTTTGCATACGTTCACCTGCACGACATGATCGTGAATTTGGATCGCCTGTTGAATGCTGAAGCTCTGCTTGTCCTCCTGGAGTAGTAGAGGTTAATAATACGATGGTTTACTATTGCATTTTAAAGGAGGAAACAAAAGACAAGAATCTAATGGTGGTTTTAAAAATGACTGTTTTTATTTTGATTTAAAATATAAAAAAAAAAACTTTCTATTTGCTACGTCCATCGCTTTGTCTCAAGCATCAACTCCTTGCCCACGGTCATGGTTGAACGTAATCGGCCCACACATTCTTATTCTTCTCTCATCATGATTCACGCAAAAGCCCGTGTCCACTCTCTTCTCGAAAAAAAGTCTTACCAATCTCCCCAACACCCGCAAATCCGCCAGATGCCGGATGTCGTTGGTGGTGACAAAGACATCGAGGCGCGTACCAGTTCGATGGAATTCAATCAAGTCAGTGCACACAGAAAAAAAAACTGAAAACAAAACAAAAACAACTCACTCAATTAGATGCTTAGCGCCACGCAACACGCTTCCAGGAGAAGAAAAAAAAACCCCTCGCTCACACTCGCTCGACAAATTTAATGTTGCCACCATGCGAGTAATTGCGCACACGCTCGTATCGGGTTTGCTTACGAGCGCACTCCACACACCTTCGCACATATTAATCAACACTGTCGATGCTTTCGGGGCGGTGTCGGAAACCGGCCGGAACCGGAGTCCTTTCTGGAGCCGTTGATGGGCAACATTGTAGCGTCGAATCGAGCGTAAAACGACGCGCGTCTAAACCAATGTCATCGATCATACTTATGATCGGGAACCGAACGCGCGGCCGGTTATTGTGGGAGGTCAGTGAAGTAGATTAAACAACGGCACTGGGCTCGCTCATAGTCGTCAATTGATATTATAATAAAGTCGTTAATTAAGCCATTGCCACCGGTTTTCTTCTTTGTGTTGGAACGCGATCGGAAAAGCAATTGATCACGGTCGGCCCGAACGGAGTTTGCGCATGAGTTATGAAGCGTCCGGGGATGTAAATTTTAAAACAATATCTCAACCAACTGGAGGCTCTTTTTCCCCATTTCACAGATGGTGTATCCCGCGGCAGCGCAGCAACCAATCTAACCAATCGCGCACAATAAATCTAAGCGTAATGCAAAGCGTCATTCTTCTTTTTTTTTGCCGACCCAAGCGGCTCGTAAATTCATACGTTCCGGACAAAATATGAGCAGCAGACAATGCGACACCGGACTGTCGCCATGCTTAACTGGGCACATTGGGCACGGTATGAAACTCTCCTTCCTTTAAAGTCTAGATCTTCTAGCCGTGCGGAAGATCGTCGACTAGATCGTCTGCCGTATCTCGGGCAACCCCTGCTAGAAACAGCGCGTTAGACTTCACCACCGTTGCACCATAAATATGAAACCGCCATTTAATATCGTCTCGCTGCATCGTAAACATTGTAAGATTTTCTTTTGTTCCCGTCGTCGATCGGATTTGGATCTTCGCTGGGTGCTGGGTCGTCGCAAATACGCTCCGAACGGCTCATGATGACGCGCTGATGCGAGATAAAATCCATAAGTTTTGTTCAACTCCTCCGCAGGATGCAGGCTCGTCGTGGAGGAAACGGATTCGGTCCGATCGCGAGCAACCGGCCGCGTGGTTGTCGCTTACGTGGCTATCTGGTGCGTTGCATTGCAATTGCATTTCAATAATCTAGTAACGGGCGCAGTTGGCACAGCTCGGCATGTTGTTTTTTGCCATTCGAGCAGTACCGCTGTTTGATAAAACAATATCAAGAAATGGGAAAATGTTTCGACACACACACACACACACTCCGTGTGTTGCAATAAAAGCTGTTGACCACTAGCATCAACCCCGCCCTGAGTGGATGACAATATCGTTCGCTTTATCAAGCCGTGCTAGGGGCTGTGCTCGCGATACATTATGAGCCGCGATTGGAAGGATATTGGCACGAGCGTTTGTTGGTTGAACCGTTTTCCATGCGCTGGTTAGCTTGTGGACGGCTTGTGCCGGAAACGGCCAGATAGCAGGAGATATTTAGCATAAATAAAAACAGCACGTACAGCCTTTGCTACTGCACCGATTTCTATTTACGATCCCAGCAGGGAAATGTTTTCTATCGCCCACAAAGTATGTGAAGGAAGATTGTTTAATTTTTTGCTTTAATTTCATCCGTTGAGATGCTTTGAACGATATTTAATTGAATTGATTAAAAGACAACATTTTGTTAAATATAATATTCTTGAAACATAATGACCACCTTTAACTTTGCTTTTTTTACAATATAAAATATACAGGAATCTTCTGATGATAAGCAAAAATGGATGAAAATATGACAAAGTCCCCACGATCCTCGCTTGTTGTTTACATTCGATTGCAATGAGATAAACGCTAAAGACCTCATCAATGTACCATATGCACTGCGTTTTGTTTTTCCTTACGTCTAGAAACCAGACTTCCCGCCGAGCAGAGAATGCTCCCGTGCTCTTGATCTGATGAGCCTGATCTTGCTCCATCTTGCCCTTACCCGTGCGCGGAGTGTAGGAAGCTTTTCCTCCCCACGTTATCCACCGGTGGTATCTGAATTCGGGCGGGAAGCTAATAGCAGAAGTACACAGAAATATAACCATAAATAAAAGCACACGGAAGCTCGGAGGCACACTCCGACCGGAATGGGCCGCAATCGGTTTGCACACTGTCGCACGTCTGCAGATCGATCTAGCAGCGGGCTGCAGCATTGTTGCTACGACACGGCGGTAGCGTTCGTGCGGTAGTTACCACCATCGCGCCCGGTCCGGCTAGCAGCGCAATCGCGTCGCGGGCAAGTCGTGAGCTATGCTTACCGAAAGCGCAGCATGGGGTAGCACTTTCGGCGGTTGCTACACTTCCTGCCGCCGTTTGATGCCATAATTTCTGCTCGATCCTCCCCAGGGAAGCACGCCCCGGCCTGGGGTCGGCTCCGGGAAGTAAAGGTCAAGCGTTTGAATGCGGTGCGCACCCTGGCGGCCCACCCAGAGGTGCTTGGAGGTGCTTCAGTTGTTTTTATTTTCTCAGTTTTTTTTTCAAAATGGAAATAAATCGAAACTGAATCAAAAAAAAACACTAAACGGCTCGCAGGATCCCAATACTGTCCTCGGGACGGTACATGGAGAGAATCGATGCTTGGGCACGATAAAAGAGCTAGTTAACCGCCGGCCAGGTCGGCTCGGAATCAACCGAATTCGTCTGACGCCACTCGAACCGCCGACAGTGACAAACGATGGAATAATAAACTCACACCTAGATTCCGCATCCGCATATCGGTGGTAATTAATCTTTATAAATTAACTTCCCCTTGCCCCATTCGCTCGCTAATCCCCCTTCGCGCCTTCCCCACACCGAGCGAGCAATTCTTTATTTTGTGCCGTCCGGTTGCTACTTTCGGCGACGCATAACAATATCCACTTACACGCTACTTAACCGCTTAGCCGCCCAGACGATCGGCGTGCGGCGAGCAAGGGCAACCTGATCGCAGTACCGGGTGCGAGCGGGTGCGGATTGCGTCCGGCTGCCTAAGGTGTCTAAGGTTCCAAAAAGCTGAAAATCATCATTGGAAGCAATTCGCCATGAGTGACCTGCGGAATGGTTTATTGTCTGCTTTCGGTGAGGGGCTGTTGTTGGGATCTTGTTTGGCAATTAAAGCTGTGGAGGGGATGAAGAGCAGGATGTTGCAATGGGATAGGCTAAGCAGGAATAATCTTTGGATAAATAGTATTACGAAAGGAGAATAATGTGGTTTTATTGAAAAAAAAACGTATATTTTGTGATAAAATTGATTTAAAAACATTTGAATTAAATAAAAAAAACCTTAACATTTATTTCGTAACTTTTGCTGTATCATTTCAGTACTAGAACCGGTCGGATTATGCGTAAGCTCACGCGACTTAGTAACTCTTTGACATTTCACAAACGTCATCTCGTGCGTGACACCATCCGTCTCGCCTCTGGTCAGCTCACTGCAGTTCAACCCAAAACTGAGACATTTCCATCAGCATCCCCATCAAACCAGCCCCATTGATAAGCGTATCGAATTGTCATGCATTCAGCTCTCTCTGCTCACCAACTAGCGTGGCTTGCTCTGCCAGCAAAGCGTTTTGATGGACGCACAAACGCGTAAGCAATGCGTAAGATGCATTGTCATTCGCCCGTTCGCATCTAGCGTTCACCGTCGCCGGGCAGCGGTTCCACCTCGGATGCTGAAAAGCATTCTTCCATCGCACCGATCGCTTATTGAATTCCACTCTGCCATTCTGCGGGCTGCGAGTGCGTACGATCAATCTCCAAACGGCTAATAAGAGCCAGCCCGGTCGCCGTTAAGGTCGCGAGTGTTGCGTCCGAAAACAGGGACGGCCGACCGTACGACGACGCACGGAACGCTGAAAGCGAGCCTGAACTGATTAAATTATAATCATAACAATTTTCTCCTTGCGGCCGGCGCTTGCGGTACGCGCGTTGCATAACGCGGTGTTGGGGGTGGGTGTTTGCGTTTGGAATTGAGATCACTAGGTGTGTGCGTGGCTGTCTCTATGTCCTGGCGACAGAATCATCTACAAAGCGATCGCGAGCTGCTTCGAAGAGTGCACAATGTCGGCGTTGACCCACGGTGCGTGGGTTATGCAATGGTGCTCGGGGCTGACCGGCGACGCTCGCCGATTGACGATGCGAATCAATCGTTGTTGTGGTTTGGCGTCGCAGCCCAACAGCCCAACAGCCCATAATCATTAGATTCTGCGCACCGAGATGATTTCGCTTGTCATTCTTGTGCGTTGAAAGCATCGCGCGCTGATTGAAATCTAAACTTCCACCCTCCTCCCTGTTTGGTTCGCCGGCCCAGCCAGCCAACGGTGGACGGCGAGTGTCGATTTCAGTACGGTAATTTGACCACAAACGCGCGTAGAGGCCGGCCGAACGATAGGAACCGATCGGCAACACAAAAACCCTCCCCGGTGGAGGCGCGGAATCGGGTCACGGGTCGGTTTCGACAGAAGGCTGAAGGCCACCGTGGCCGTTTGAGGCGAACTTTCACCTCCGCGCTTCAGGCCGGGACGCCTGTAACGGTGGGCAAGAACGTGGCCGTCAGCGATTCGGTGAACCTTCTGCACGCTCGCCGGTGTGGAAGAGTCCCAGCGAAGTGCTCCGTGGATGGTTCCGGGACCGATCTTCCAAAAAAAAAACGCTGGAGTGGCGGCATTTTTGCCATTTCCAAGTTCCAGTTCCAGCCGGGGCGACCTTTTGCGGATGCATCGGGAGTGACTTCTGACCGTTGCCCGCCGGGAGCCGTCTGAACTGCTTCGACCTGCTGCCAGACGAAGTGTGCTTTGTTTTCTGCTCAAGATGCCACCGCTTCTGGGAGTGCAAATGGAACTTTTTTTTTGTTGTAAATAGTGGCAAAGAAATTGCAGCCGGCGCTAAAGTCTTGCTTTGAGTCGAAGGCGCTCCGGGGAACGTGCTTTTGATTCCGGGTTTTCGTGAAAAAGCGATCGAAAGGTCGGGAAAAGGTGTGATAAATTGGATGGCACATTTCAGGTAGAAACAATGTAGATTGAATTGAAGACAAAGGCTTAATGGTCTCTTGTTTTGATTTTTATGTTTTTCAAATGTTTATTTAGTTTGATGCTCAAGTCGGATTGATCATTACGGAAATATTGAAATCTATTATTGGTGGTTGGTCTTGCTTTGTAATCTCATCTTTTAATTAATAATATTTTTAATTACTGTTTGTATAAAATAGCATTAAGAAGGATTTTAACGTAAACATTTCTACATATTTTTAAAACATTAAATTCAAACAGATTACTGCATAATATATAGAATAAAGCACCAAATTGAAATATTAAATTTGAAAATATGCCTGTTAGGCCGTAATCGCACCCTTATTGAGTGAGAACTTATTGCACCGAGGTCAAAGACTAAGCGGGATAAACCTAAATAGTGCTCAATACACTCCTGGCCCAAACCTAATTGCAGTCGATCAACCGGAGGGCCTTTCCTCCGATCCGCGCCACCCGCTTTACACTTCCAACCGGATAAGCTGGATGCCGCTCGGAGGTCTGATCGTGTGGCAAACGTATTCTCCACTTTTAACACGTTTCGACATCGCAAAACTGGCACGGAGCAGCGGGCAGGGATGCATAGGGAGAGAAAAAAGTGAAACTGGTTGGCTCAAAAGAGTCGTTTAAAGCACTTTATAACAGCAAAACAGCAATAACTGGAACGGTTTTCGAACGCCTAGGCTCATGACGCCTGGTGCCCGGTGGTGCCAGAAGTGGTTGACTCTTGGTGGATCATAAATTCCACCCCCGGGTGCCCCGGGTAACGGGTTACCGCCGCGGGTCGGTAGTCCGGATCGACAGAACGGCCGGTTTGAACGGCATACCGGAATGGGCACCGAGCGAATGAAGCGTTTAAGTTTCGGCCCGGAGTTGCACCGGAGCATAACTTTATTATGCCGAAAGCCGGGGTCCAATCGGTTCGCCGGCGGAATTACAACGCGCGCGCCGCAGAGGAGCTGGTAATGTAATGATATCCGAGTAGCATGTAACCCGAGATCATCTTCAGCCGATTCGGCGCGGATCGGCCGATAAGATCGCCCCGTGCCCGTTAGCTTCTGGCCTCCGGTGAGCGCTCGTGAACGCGGCACGGTTCGGCGGCGATGGCTGGGGGAAATATATGGAAGCGATTTGGAAGAATAATGCGCGCGGAATTGAAATAGCAGCGGGAATGAGCGAACCGTAGCCAAATGCAGCAATCACATCGTGCGGCGGGTGAAAAATCGAACAGCGACCGTCAAATGCTGCTGCTGATGCTGCTGGGGCTGAGCGAAACAGATAAAGAGGTTGCTCTTATCCCGCCGTATCTGGTTTGGAGTCATGCATCTTTCGGGTTAGTGAGGATGCACGAGTTTGAAAATTCAATTACAGCGCCCAGATGGTTTATGGCGAAGGTTAAAGGCACAAAAGTCAGCGAGTTCTGATTTCATCATGATAGAAAAGGTGCAATATGTGTGTTTTTTTTTTCATGCAGCAATTTATTTCATAAAAACCGTCTATTTTTAGCATAGAAAATGTAAATATTCAAAAAAATTCTATAAAAAAAGGTTCCTTTGCGTTTTGGCATTGAAAATACTTTTTCAAACATCTATAAACGCTGTTTGCAAGACAAAAGATGAATAAATATTGTAATCTTATGCAAATTTTTATGACTCAATAAATTCGAACGATCTCTTTCTCGTCAAAACGAACGACGGCGAGTGGTGAGCTTTCTCGAAGGCAAGCGAGCTGATCAAAGCGGTAAGGCACGAACCCGCCAAATGCCCATAAAATGATTGTCATTTGATGGAAAATTAGATGTAGATTGCACCGACCGAACATCAAACGTAATTTTGCTAGATTTTTGGACGCATGATACACGATGCTAACATGCCGACCCGAAGCTGTTGATCTATATTTTGCGATAATTCGACTAGATTCTTTTTCCTTCATCGTTTATTTTCTCCCAACACGCTGCTCTGTTCGCACCGACCAACGCTGGAGCTATTGGTTGGTCTTGGTTTATGATTTAATTTGCATTAAATGGCAAACAGGATGGAGTTTGGAGCCGAATGCAAAACGACATGCATCGCATGGCGTGGTCTAAATGGAGCATTGTGTTGTGTTTCCGCCGCTCGCACGATGAGACGATGGAGAAATAAAGTAGAAATCGCACACACACACACACACAGTACAGATTGTTTTAGCACCGGCAGGGTGTATAAGGAAGTTGTGAAACTGCTGTCGGTAAATGTAAACATTGTTTATAATCTGCATGCAGAGAGGAAGATTACGATTTATGCCACCAAAAGAGCGCCAGTACGGGATGGATGCATTGAAATGCATAAGATTAAATTAATGAATAAGATGTAAGAAAAAGATTATTTTATTCGTAAAAATTCTGGATTAAAAAAATGTAAAAAAAGACGCTTGAAAAGTTGTCTTCACCGTACTGTTCTATATCCAACCCAACCTAACGATAGGATTTGGGCCCATCAACCTTCCTTATTTGCTCTAATTAGCCATAATCCTAGAAACCTTGCTGCTTTGTTCCAGCTTCCTGCTCGCATATAGGCTGAATCCCTTGCGATCACGACCGAAACAATGAGCAAATCCCTCCAAATTTCGCTATTATATCCACCGAAAAAGACACCCTCCGTGCTGCTAAAGACCACCGTTTTCGGTTCGATCAGCCGGATGAAATCGATCGAACCGAAGGCAATCGTCTCGCGTCGATCCAAAAAAAGAAACCGACGGCGAAGAGCCCACGGAACGAAACCACACACGTGGATTTGGCTGTGGCAGCAACAAAAACCACCTCCGAATAAAGACTCTTAAGATGGTGAGCAAAGGCAAAAAAAAGTTTAAAAAAACATACGACCCAGGAAAATCCCTACCGAAACTGCATGCGGTTTTGTCTCTGCAGCGGGGATGATTGGTGCAATAGTGAATTATGCAAATTAGCAAAAGCGAAACAACTCGATCGCATCCCGAAATTGCAGGTGATATAAAATTTTCCCCCAACCAATGAGGAAAAAAAGCACCCACCGAAACGATCGCCTAATTATTATTGTCGTCATAAACTTATAAACATACGATTCGGTTGTTCCGTCCATCCGAATCGTTGCGGTGGGTTGAACGCGAGGCGGATGGTTAAGAATCGCTGCTGTGGCGGCTGTCTGCTGCTGCTGCTGCTGTGTTTTTTCGTCTTGCCACGGCGCCGTCGTCAATTTTTATTCCACTGTTTGGGAGGAAATCGATCGTAGGGAAGTAGTCTTTTTTAAAAGTTGGATCGTGATGTGGGAAGGTGACTACAGTTTTTTTTTAATATTTTTTTTTGTCATCAACATCAGCAAAATGGAGCGATTATGCAAGTCGAAATCATTCTACACGATAACCAGCTACCGCGCCACCGGAGGTTCGTTTCCTGTTGATCGCCCATGTCTTTCGTCGCAGTTTGCAATTACCGAGTACGATAGGTCGCTTCATTTGCGTGTAGCAATGTAGAGTGCGTTGAGAAATAATTTAAATGGGTTACTCTCGTTGCTCTCAGAACGTACCTCCTCCTTCGAATAGCTAAACGAAGCAGTTTTCATTCGGTAATGCGCACCGGAAGAAAGCCGCTCATGCAACACGCGATCGCTCATTCGCAACATCCTTCCGTTCGGTGTACTTCATCGTCATGAAGGTACACTGGGGGATTAAAATTTTATTACCATCACCTTCAACATGTTTGTGGCAAGAGTAGATGAATCGCTGCTTGGAGAGT
>JXWZ01003158.1:0-11696 GCA_000956215.1 Anopheles farauti No. 4 | reverse complement strand
AGAGAGAGAGAGAGAGAGAGAGAGAGAGAGAGAGCGTGCGTGCGTGCGCGGGTGTTGCTGAAGGTGATTTTGAAGAAAAAAAACTTCTGGACTGAAGTGGAACCAAGCTAGGTTGGGATTGATGATGAAAGAACACATATACACATAGAGACAAACACACGCAAGTCTGGCAATCGAATCGAATTGATGTGGCGGCACGGAAAGAAGGGACGACATCCTGGATTCTTGAAGGCAGCAACGAAGGACAGTTCCGATGGTGTACTTTCCTTTTTTTGATAACAGGGAGAACATGAGCTCCGTCGCACGGCCGTTTGTATATTACCTTACAGCACCACCACCACCTTCTTCCTTCAATCCTTCTTCCACTCAGACCCAACGTCGGGTCGGGGTGAGATTCAGCAGAACTACTAGGCAAAACTACTAACGGTGTTTGCAGCATGCAGCTGGGTGGAAAATCGAATTTAACTGTAAATAGTGCGCGAACCGGCTGATGAAACGACACGAAACAGGCCGGCCCCGGCTGCACCATTGCGCGTAGATAATAATGAAAAACCAAAAAATACTCGGCAGTAGTGCGTCTCGCAGGATTATTAGCACGAGATTCTACGAGAAGCGATAAAGTATCACTTAATAACACATGGGAGCGTCATTAGCTAACTTATAGCAGCAACAGTTTGTGTGGGTGTGTGAGTGTGTGCGTGTGCGTGTAGTGTACAGAGCAAGGGAGGGAAAAGGAGGCAGCAAACCAATGGATTATCGAAACGAAGGTCGTCATCATTGTAATACAACAAAAATGAAAATTTCAGGAACAGTGTGGAGCAAGGGTCGCGGTAGGTCGCGAAGAGGTTGAGCAAAACTACCAGCGCTCTGGTACGACAGAAAGAGAATAATTTTGTACTACTTTAATTTAATTATACCCAATGAAGTATATATATATATACATATATATGTATACACCTACCATATACATACAACTGCATATACATCTAATCTATATATTTAGATATTTTGTACCACAGAAAAAAAAGAAGGCACCTTCAAATAATCAGGCTTCCCCTCGGCAGAGCTAGTCTCGCGGAAAGTAAAAGAAGAAGAAGAAAAAACCAACGAGTTGACGACACACAGCAAACAACCCGGAATGGGTATCAAGTAAACGAACTTAGCTGGATAGAGGGACGAAGGGATATGAAACTCAATCATGCTTAAAGTGGCAGGCTAGGATAACTATCGTTTAAGCAGCATGTAACGAACGAAACGATTAGGAGTAGGGATAGCAAAATGAACGGACTATAAAATAATTAAACAAAAAAAAAACAGTAACAGCTAGCGCTACTTGTAATAAAGGCAGAAACATAACTTGATCGAGCGATGGAGAATAATTTAGGAGGAAAAAAAGGTGACGAAATATGAAGGGGAAGAAAAACACACACGCACACGCAAACACACACAATCGGTTAGTCAAACACGGTATATACATAAATAGTCAGAGGTATTAATGAAATGGATGATATTACAGCAACCACAAACAAGCCACACTTACACAAAAAAGTGACACTCCCATACACACACACACACACACACACACACACACACACACACACACACACACACACACACACACACACACACACACACACACACACACACACACACAGAGAAGCAAACAGAGCATGCAAAAACATTAGTAACCGATATCAATAATGTAAGAACGAAGTGGTGAACAGAAAACGAAAACTAGTTGAAATGTTTCGTTTTGCACAAAAGATGCGACAAAGAGGACGCGGCGCATTAAATGCTACCCCTACACACACGCACATACCCACACACACACACACACACACACACAGGTGGCATACACACATACACACACACACACTTTCCAAAACCCGTCTAGGTTATCAAATCGCAACAACTAAACGGACTCTGTTTCACTTAGCATAACTGCGGCAAACACATGGCAACCCGCGTTCACCACCCCCGCGCATGGGAGAATATAGTTCGGGTAGTTCGGTGTAAAAAGTACTGGAGAGAAGATGTGGGACGGATTGATTATCATTAGTATCGTCGGAAAGGGTGGAGCGTTGCCGGGCAGAGTGTGTGACGCATCGAAAAGACAAAAAAAGAAGATATAAATAAATAAAAATCCAATAGAATCGCGAAACATGTACGAAAGAATTATACTACTTTTGAATAAAAAAAAAGTAAATCAAACGATATAAAAAATTGAAGTTTTTTTTAACCGATAAAATTCCACTTGAACTAACTCGCACAGTAATTTGGAGAAAATCAGTGACCAAAACTGGCATAGCCTGCTACGAGCAGCCACGCTATTCATCCTCGCCGTCCGTTCTGGCGCACGATGGCTCCAGCTCAGCCGCAAAATACGGACGAAGACGTTCGTCCTCACGCAGTGCCTGCCGCAGATGCTCCGCCTTTCGTCGGTACTCGTCCTGTATGTTCTCCAGGCGCATCTGCAGGATGTGTTTGTCTCGTTCGAGCGTTTCACCTTCGGCGATAAATTTCTCGTACTCGGCGTCTTCGAAGTGTTGTTGGAAGCGGGATAGGAAACGCTTCAGGGATTGTTCTTCCGTGATAAGATCATCGCATCGATTGCGCAGCTCTTCTTCGAGCCGCTGGTAGAAGGTGCGCAAATCGTTCGTACAGTCTCGGTACAGCCGCATCACGTGCGCCCGTGTCGGTGGCTTTTTCTTCGTGTCACCCAGTCGCAGCAGGTACGGTGCGAGGAAGTCCGCTTGCTGTTGTTTGATCTGCTCTTCGCGGGCTTTGATCGCTTCATACTTGGCCAGCCGTAGCTGGCGGGCTTCTTCATTGCGCAGTGGATCGAACAGGCTGCTGGTGAGACGTGGCGAGTCCGTCTGTTTGCGCCGTTCGCTGAGCATCGTGTCAATTTCGACGACACGTTTACGGAACGCGTGCGAAGACAGCTCTTCCGCTTTCAGTTGCTCCTTTAGCAGCAGAAACAGATCCAGCTGTGTTGGCTGGGGATCCCACGGATTGGACTGGAAGGGGAAAGATGAAAAAAAAGAAAACATATTAATACGACCCGCGATTGTGTGTAAAGCCCGGATTTCATACCACATAACCCGACGTGCAGGCTGGATCGTATGGTACTTCTTCACCCATTTCCGATTTCGGAGGCTTGATGAACTCACGAGTGGAAGCCGTGATACAATCCTCACCATAGTGGAACTGAAGCGCAATCTTGTTGTCCTGAATGAAGCAGTTCCGGATGGCAATATCCTTCACCGCTACCTTGGCAAAATTTTGGTGAAACTTTTCGGTAATATGCTGGAAAAGAAGCAAGCGAGAAACGTTTGCGAGTATTGAGTTAAATTTCAAATGATTTGAATTGTTATTTTTGTTATGGTACAAAAGGCAAACTTTACGAAATTCTTACTTTCAGTTTTAAAAAGCTTACTATCTGACCGTTACTGTAAACCACTGTGTAACAGAAGCTTACCATCATAACATTAGCTTTAAGCTCTGGAACAACATACCAAACCGACGGAACGACCAACAGAGGGCGCTACTGAACAAACACAACAGTTTTCTAAACAAAGCGTAGGACAGTTTCTTTAAAGTGTTTTTTAAAAATGAATTTAACAAATAAAATGAAACAATAAACTATTATTTTTCAAAACCCAAACAAAACAAATCTACCGTAACTAAATTATGAATAATATTATATTGTTTACTTACCGTTAACTTGCTCGGCTCCTTGGTGATGGGGTCCTTGGGAATGTTACGAAACTCGCGGTAATAGAGCCTACAAATAAAAAAGGTTTATTTGATTTCAAATGTTATTACTGATATAGTCTCGAGAACTTACAGATCATCGCGCTTCTCGTAATGCTCCTGTATATATGTCGAATGATAGACAAGCGTCCGGAGAGCATCGAACCGATACTGGTAGAAGAATCGTAGCTCGTACTCATCGGCCGGTGCAGCACGATGCTTCAGCGAGCGCAGACAATCCGATCGTCCCTTGTCGAAGCATTCCTCCGTTTCGTTCGTGCGATACTCGACGCGCACCAGGTTCAGGTGGTCGTCCCGGTTGGTGTACCACTCCCACCGGCTGATCGGTCCATCGTAGTCGAGCGTTTCATACGTCGTGAGACGCCGCACCAGCCCAATCAGGTTGCGGTACGGTGCGAAACGTTCGTAGATCGTCTTCTTGAAGTAAATCACCTTCGCACCATCGGGAAACCGTTGCTCGTAGTCGGTGCGCGACACGTTCAGCGAGCGCACCCAGGACGTGGGCATGTCGAGATGCTTCTCCTTCTCGATCTCTTCCTCCGTCGTGAGAGGGTCCTGATCCTCCGGGACGGCACAGTCCTCGCGCAACTCGTACGGCTCACCCGGCAGAAAGTGTTCCCAGTCGCATCCATCGGCAAGATCCCAGCGCATACCGGCGATTGGGCCTTGCTGCTTGTTCACGTAGTAATTGTGCTGGTTCCAGATACTTTCGATCGCGAGATAGTCCGGTGAGGACACCTCGTGCCGGAAGCCGGTGGATGGTTCGATGAAGAACGCACTCGGTGGCTGCAGGACACGTTCGCCAGTGATATTGAGGGATATCTCGCGGTAGCCCGGTTTATAGCACCAGGGTGCGTTTAACAGGATCGCTACCCAGGCATGGACACGGTGGCCTCGTTTTGGGTCGTGTGGAGGCTGCTCCAGACGCTCCAGTTCCTCCCGTTCGGCCACCGCTCGACTTGTCTCTTCCGCATGGATTTTGGCCACCTTCTCTTCTTCGATGTTTAGCAGATATTGGCTGCGAAGATCCGGCGGTTGGCGCAGTTGATACTTGTTCGGTGGTGCTGGTTGCTCCTCATCGCCACTTTCCTGTCGGAGGATGGTAAAGGCAAAAAAAAGCTTGATTAGTTTCTTTATGAGACTTTAATTAGCCCATTTCCCTTTTCCATCGATCAATAACCGATCGGTGGAGAAAACAGAAGCTGGTTCTTGCTGGTTGGCGGTTTATTATTATTCACTTTTGCCAGTTATTCCCTTCCTAGTGGACCATGTGCACTTCGGACGGAACATATGTTATGTGTGGCGCTCTGTCTCCGTTTTTCACCGACCTTCCGTGAGGGTGAGAGTCCACAATGCAAATTAGCTGCGTGGTTTGTGTAATTTTTGTATTTTGACGGGTAAGTGCCACTTGTGCGCGAAGAAGGGCCAGGGTCAAATTTCCTCCCCGCAGGTAGCAGCCGTGCAGCGGAAGAAGGACGCCGCACCGTTCGCTCTTTGCATAAACATTCTTTTCGCAACATCATCGCGAAGCCTCACGACCGGATGTCGGGACCCTTTTGGGAAAGGGTTCGTGTTCCGCCAACACCCCGAAACCGGCTTCCTTGTGCGCGAGGCCCTTGGCCCTTGTTCGGCATGCCGCAACAGCATCCGGTGGTCGTGGTTTTGCGCGAACAATGTTACAACGAACGGCGGTAACTTGATGCAGCGTTCGCTTATTCGGGATCATTCGGGTAATTCGAGACGTGCGAAGATGAACTTTTTTTGCTTCGCTTTTAAACCGGATTACGCTGGTGTTGGTGTCCTCATTAGCGCACCAGGAAAGCGGTTCGATCGGGGTTCGAAAAGGAAGTGAAAAGTGTAACAAAGGAAACATGGTTCAAAAGCTTGGCGTAGGAGCTATGCGCGTTGGGGTCTAACAAGCGTGAATTTTATTAAGTACCCGTACATAATTGCAAGTATAAAGTACGTGTGGCATTATTTGCATTGAATATGAAACCCATTTTCTCATTGAAATTCATTGGAAGATTGCAAAAATAACGAAAAATTAATAAATATATTTTAACTATATTACCTGCCAAGAGATGGCGCCACTGAACCAATTTGGCAGCTTACGAATTAGCAATGTTTTGTTTTTAGCCATCATTGTTTAATGATTAAGTAAACTAAAAGAAAATAATTGTAACCTTAAAGAATCTTGAAACAAATGTTAATATATTGGTATAGTAAAAAATAGCAATAAATAATATTTAAAAAAATAGTTAAAATGGTACGAGTCTCACCTCATCCTCCACGGGAATAAACGGGCAGACGACACGTTGCTGATCGTTGTTGACTACCTCGCGGGTCGCGTAACCGGAAACGACACAAGCCGCAAATCCGTTCCCAATCAGGAAGCTGCAAAGCAGTGTTGCCAACTCGAAACTATTTGCCCGTCGTCGCTTCAACACCTCGTCCGGTGAAACTAGCCGAGTGGGCTGCAAAATAAAACCAAGCGAAATGTTTAAATCAAGCATTGGATGGGGAAAATTTTGGTTACATTTCAGAACTACCAACAAATTTAAAAAAAATAATAAAGAGGAATTTACGTAACCCTAACCTTCTTCTCATTCTTTCCCCAAAACAACTCCCCATAAAAAAACTAGAGCAAAAACGTAGTCAATGAAGCGATACGTCATTTGTTGGAATCAAAATGGCGATGAGTTTTCGTTTCGCTGAGATTCCTTCCAAGAACTATAGGTTTTACTTTCAGAGAAAACGCTGTCTATTTCAAGTTCTCCACCTAGAGAAAAAAAACAATCAGTGCGCTAGTAGTTCAATGAATATTCGAAGTGAAAGAACCTTGCTCTATATAAAAAAATAGTACATACACTCACGCTTCTAACAAACGCAAAGGCAGGATGGATGTCAATTAAGGAGGAACCGGCGGTACCGGCGGTACGAGGTTCAGTGGACGGTGCAAAACACTAAGACAGAAAGCAATTTTCCCGAGAAAAGGTGTGTTGGCCGTTGATGATACCGCGTCCCTCGCCGTCGCCGGCCCCGTGATGGTCACCTTTGCTTCGTTTTTTTTTTGGGCCGAAAGTAAGAGATTGCGATCTAGCAGAGCCGGTACGGAATTGCACACACGTGTCCACTTTCGACCGTGCTGCATGTACTTGACATCCATCCGAGTACGAGAACGGGACGAGAAAAAAAAGGCGACCCGAAAGACACGGTATGGCCAAAAATATCGCCCGCCGGTCCCTTTTGCTACTTTTTTTTCGATCTCAGCGACCGGTAAAACACTCGCCCCCGTCCACGGCACCTTATCACGGGCGGGTACGAAATGGGACAGGGCAAAAGACCGCAGCACAACATAACGCAACATCGCAGCATAATGCACACACGGGCATATCGTTGACGAACGACGATCCGTCCGAGCGCCCGATTCGGTCGGAATGATGAACGGACGGTTCGAGCACCGCCGTGTGTTGAACGGATTACGGATTGATGTTTCACCGGAGGATTCGCTGGCAGTCTTGCCACTCCACCTTTCACTCCATTGCTCCCCCAGTTCACCTCTCCCCCCCATACACCCGATGCTTCCCCATACGCAACGTACGGAGCACAAGAGTTCTGTTTTGAGTTTTGTGATTGAGATTGAATCCCCGCAATGGACGGGTGGGAAGGAAAATCGCTCAAGAATAAGAAAATGATTCGACGGCGGTGGAGGAAAAGAATGCGGACAGAAGATTCTCAATCACGAACAAAAAAAAAGAACACACACACACGCATACGACAGCGAAACACGTTCCAATTCACCAACGACCGATTGGTGCGAATTACCGAACCGAAACTCGGGCAAGCCCCATTTGCGCCGGCGAAACCCAAGGGGAAGGCAAATCGGGGCACGAGACGGGATCGTACCGAAACCAAACGGCGCAGATAAATTGAAAGACCCGCATACGCAATCCCGTACGCAGGCGATATCCTTACGGTGTCGGTCCGGCCGGAAACCGAAAGTAAGGCGCACGGAGAGGTACACACAAAAAAATGCTCCGAGATGGAGTGATTGGATGATTGGCGCCTGTGACGAGCGTAAAGAATAAGATAGCGATAGGAAAACTGCACACTATAGCGATGGAAAGGAGAGCGAAATATGCGAAAATCGAACAGAAGGTTGAGCAAACTGAAATAGAAAGCACAAAACACAACAACAACAACAAAAAAAAACGTCTACACAAACGAAAAGGAAATCAGAGCTTAAACTGAAACTAAAACAATGGATAAAAAACACTTGTGGAAAAATAATAGAAAAAAAAACACCAAAATTCGAGGTGACAAACGAGACGGTGACATAAGGCCAACTACGATAGGAAGGAGGCTATTGCCTCAAGATCTCAGAACATTTTTGATCCCAGTATGTCGTGGGTTGGTTGGTTAGCTTTCCCGGGCCCCCCCGTTCCCCGCCCGGGCGCCGCAATCGTGCGAGCATGTGAACTTATCAGACGCCACTTTTCCAAACATCGATCAAACGAAATGAAGCGCCCGGGAAAAATGGAGGAAACAAAACAAAAAAAAGAAAACCCCAAAAAGAGCCCAGAAAAAAAAAACAAAACAACGCTGACGGGAATGGAATCGAAAATGAAACACTACCAAGGTAATTGCATTCGCACATACACATATTCGCTAGGGCACGCGTTTACGCACTCAACCCGGAGGCCAGAGATGACTTTTTGCCGTTCTGCCCCCTTCGCTCCCCCTTACTACACCGCCTCCTTGCGTCCCTTGGGACGCTTAGTTCTGCATCTTCGGCAAACGCATTGACGCTTGATGAAACAATCGTGGCAGAGTTTTCCGGTCTATTTTTTTTTTTGTCACTCGTTCACTCAAGGATGTGTTTTTCTTTACCCACCGAGTTTTCCTTCTGCGGGGTTTTTATTCGAGAAACGCACTCGAAGATTGCGATGGAATCGATACCTGACGATGACTGGACGGGACGGATTTCGGTTCGGTTTGAAGTCTCGCGTCGTCTCGCTGGCAACGATACAACAGGCATAGGTCACTAGGATGAATCCTCGGAAGAATCAGCAACAGCAGCCGGCTCCGGTTTGATCGAGATTTATTTGGTTTACCCGTTTTCTGTTCTTCGTTTTAATTAAGGTGGATGCTGCCTGCAGTTTGGGCCCACCGAAGAGACGGATTTTTGTGGCTGAACATAGTGTTTAGATCCCTGGAGGCGGGAGTGTTTTGAATTCAATTGCTCAAAGTTCGATAGTTGAGAACATATTTCCTGGCGAAACTTTTCTTTGCTAGGGATTCTGTTGGCTTGAAACGTTGTCTAGATGAAGTTTTCTAACATAAGGACAGTCAGAGCATTGAAAATGTGTACTAAAATTCGTTTCCTTTGCGATTGAGAAAAGGTTTTTTTGGTAAAAGTTTCAAGAAGTGTCTTATTTTTTAGATATTGTGAAAACGTGTTACATTATAGACATATTTACAAATTGTAATTCAATTTTGTTATATTGCCAAAGTTTGTACTAGCAGGAAACACTTGTTCCATAAAACAAGTGTTACGTCCTTGATACCTTCATTCATTTTTATACGTTAATGATTACTTCGGTTCTTCATAAAAACCGATACTTTCAGCCTAATAAAGTAGTTGAACGTTCAGAGCATAAATTTTATGATTATTCGAACAGCATCCCCTTTTCCTAAGTGTAAAAGAGCTTTTCTTGTTTTACAACTCCCTCAAATCACCCACCGAATGTGGTCGTAATTTCATTGGCCTATCCGGCCCATGCTCCTATCCGAAAATGTCCTCCACTTATTTACATCACACTTGTTGATGCCTTTCGAAACAAACACAATTTATTGCACCTACACGGGCAAAGAAAGATCAGCACGGAGGAGAGGAGATAATGGAAGCCCCTGCAACGGAGACAGAGGTTTCGGCAGAGCATTAGGGATGGTCAGTAATTGATCCGCAAACTTTGCCGCACCGGAAACCTTGAACCGAGAGCGAGAGAAAGAGCACAAAACGTAAAGATCCATTTGGAATGTTTTAAAGGCAAACCTCTTCTAACTCCGGCATCACCTTGACGGAAACGAACATCCCGAACAGACGGGGAATTGCCAAATAAACGACGTGTAGGCGAAAGCAAAGCACACCCATCCGATGACCTTGTTCAGGATGGTCGAAACGATCTCACCGTGGTTTTTTTATTTTTTAGTTTGTGTTCGCCTGTTTTTTCTTCTTCACCACACACCAATTTCCCATCCCGCGAATGTGCACCGAACGGCGAATGTTGGAGGGAAATTTAAATTCCATCTTCCCACGATTCCTCTCGAGTGTGTGTGTGTGCGAAGGATGCCGGACAGGACGAGGCAACACAAGAGACGCAGGTACAATTACGACCAGAGGTCGTACACGGGGTCGCGTAGCAAGGATCAATTGCTTTTCCATCGGTGTTGTGTTGGCCACCAGTCAGTTGAGGTTTTTCTGTGCCAAGGCCAACATTACTACACTGCAGTCGGTGAATGTTTGCAAGGAACTGTGCCTGTGTGGGTGTGTACGTTTACTTGAACTACCAACACTTTCACCCGGTTTGAAGTTCGGCTGCAGACGGTGGCAGGACAGGACTTTTATTTCGTTTAAATCGTTTCGTTTTTATTTTCATTCCACCCACCGCCTAAGCGGTCAGCGAGCAAACGGGTGAGGAGAGAAAAGTGCACATTCTTATTTACTTCATTTATGTTTTGGCCACCATTACCACCACTAGCACAAAGACTCGGCATCAGGAAGGAGTTCCAAGGAAATAGCATAAAAAAACATACTTTGCAAAGAGAAGAAGCTTTTTTATTATTTTGTGTACATTTGAGCTTTTCCCAACGATCATACTCTCTGTATCTCTCTCTCTCTTTCTCTTTTTCCGCTTTATATATGGCTGGCTGTTACGTCTGAAGTTTGTCCACTATCCTGGCTTGGACCTGTATACTTGTGGATGCAACAAGTTGCAACGACTTAATCATTTTCTATCGTTTTTTCTTCGGTTGTTAGCTATAACTTCTTGGAATGGGATTTGAAACGGATTAACAATCCCATTTTCAACACTTACACATCACCCAAGATCTGTGTTTGAGGGTCTTTAGTAGCAAGAAAGTAAAAGTGCCAATTTTTATGTATCGAACCCTTCCGAAGTAATGTTTAAAAGCCCAACGAGCATAATAACGATATGTCTTTTTTTCAAACAAGATTCATTTTTTCTCCCCAAGGAACGTAAAGAAAAAACGCACAAACCACGAATTTGGGGCAAGCAGATTATAGGTTACCTTTACGGCGCGGTAATGGAGTGTTAAGTGGATGAACAACCCCGTTTCCGATTTATTTCTTTTATATCCATACACACACACATACGTGTGTATGGATATAAACTCTCGCGTGTAATAAACACGTATAAAAATCAACAAACGGCTTTTACTGCTCGGTTTGTCTTTGTAGCGCTGATCGTTTCGGGCTGATGTACTTGTTTTACTTTTTGTTTGGTTCACATCCTTTCCCTCCCTACCCCATTCGCTTTCTCCATTTCAAGTAGGTGGTAGTAAAATCGGATTTGTGAATGAAAACACTTTCACACAAACACACCCATAGCGAAAAAGAGGTGGCTGGTGAAGCGTTTATTTATGTACTTATGGCCCCGGAAAAATGGCAACAAAACGCTCGTCGTGCAGGCGATGGAGAATGGTAGGCCGGGGGGGAAGGGAGAAAGGAACGTCCGGCAGGGAAAATCTTCGAATCCTCGAAAGCTTCCCGGGAGAGAAGAATGGTTGGCTCCACTAACCACTACGGGCAGCAATAAAAAAGAATACATACGAAGGAAAAGAAATAAATTTGAAACCCCATCCCGCTCTGGGGGGAGAAAGAGAGAGAGAGAGAGAGG
>JXWZ01003156.1:0-17108 GCA_000956215.1 Anopheles farauti No. 4 | reverse complement strand
GAAAAGAAAAACGGCACCTCACCCTCAGTCCGAGGTAAACGGGTCTTGTCGTGAAGAACATGCTGCCGGTGGCTGATGCAATGATGCACCCCGTTGGAACAGCGGTGCATCGGTACATGTGGTGCGCCTGAGGCACTTGACAAAGTGAGACGATATTCACGGATGCACCGATGAGGACAACCAGGACCACCACCACCACCACCGCTGACGACAACAGCGACAACAGCGACTACATTGGATGTGTGTGGTAGATCGTATCCTTACCGGTGTCCTCACACGGTCGGGTCCTACCGGCAGGGGTTCCAGAAGTGTTCTGTGCCCTTACAAAGCGACTATGCTGGGTGATGCGATAATGCGTTTTCGTTTCGGTGTTTATGTCTGGCGGACTAATTCATAAATGTTTTGCCAACGCGAAGAGCGGAGGGGACACATTTGCACAAATAAACAAATGAACGGAAAACCAAATAGTACAATGAAGGATGTATCCAGAACGAATCGAAGTCGCCGGGAAAGCTGCTGAGATATAGCGAACATAATTTGGTTTCGCACTTGAGCAACTTCAAAGCATCGTTTTCAAGCGACGGTAACGGGTGAGTTAGTTTTGCATACACAATTCGGTTGCAGTCACATCTGTTTCCTATCAGTTCATTGGTTGTTGAAATCTGTCATCATATATTCTAGAAAAAAAACAAAAAACACAGGATGAAACGAACATAATGAGAAAACGGTTAGAGTACAATGCATACCATATTTGTCTAACGTCGAAAGATTCTTATTAGTATTGGTATGAAAATAATTTGTCATAGCATTCATGCCAAAGTTTGTCAGTAAATAAAAGAAAGCATTTATGTATTTATGTCAGTAAATATGTAAATATAAGAATAATTTGACCATTGTGGTCGGAAATGTTTGACTCAGTAAAATGATTTAGTTACTCTTGTGATTTTTCAACATTTAATTTCAAACTGCGGGTGTTTCTAAAAGTCTACCATCAGTTCTTTCTGTAATAGTTCTAACAAAAAGGTTTTTTTTTAATTTTTTAAATGTGTTTTTGCTATTGTTTTAATATAGTTCATTTGAGTTAAATTGTGTTTTTTACTTTCAATAGCTTTTTTATATTACACAATATTCAATATGTGATTTCAATGGCTAATTTCCAGCGAGCTATACAATTAAGTAGCATAGTCGTGGACAAGCGTTGTCGCAAATCATGTTTGATTCTTTTGTATTGTGATTTGGTGATAAACCATGTCTAACCAGTACCGATTCTGTTTCTGTCAGACTAAAAAAACTAGTAAATATGCATATAAAAAACCAAACGAAATGCCATAGTATTCAATCCATTAAAAATGCTACTAAAGTGCTACTAAAATTAAGTAATAATTATAATTTTTCAAAAAATGTTTGAACTAAATGCAGCTGCTTACTTGATCATCATTGAATAATTCTTTAATTTTTTTTGTTTTATTCAACCAACTGTGAGGTAAAACGAAACTTAATGTATGAAAAGAAAGGGAATATTTATTATTCAACAATTGAATCATTAATGTAAAAACGTCTGTTTAGCTCTCAAAAAGATTATGGGAATTTTTTAAACTGCAAACTATATCTTATATTATAAATACTCTCTACATGCTTCATGTACGAGATTTTGTTTTCTTTGTGTTCAATTCAATAACGCCTCTAGACTACTCGATACCAGGAGATTATCTGTCGCCATTGGAAGATTCATTATGTATAATTATTATTTTTGCAACAAAAAAAATATCAGCACCAGGCCACACCCAGCACCATGTGGGTTCCAGGCGTATCATTTGGCAAACTGTTGCGACACAAAACGAGCCATGAGAACAGCACTGAGGGCACATAAGCAGTGCCATACACTATAAAGCGAATGTGCTGCAAATGTGTGACGATATTCAGCTGCATGTGTTTGATTCTTTTCTCGGTAATCGAAAAATTTAGCGAAACATATGTTAATGCTGCCGATCGTTTACTGTGAACGGAAAAACGACAAGAGAAGCAAAGCGTTTGGTAAGTTTGAAGCAAGTGCCCCCTGCCAAGATTTGACGGTTGAAATGAAAGAAGCAAAAATGAATTGTGGAAGAGGGAGAATTTGAGATTCTCCAGTGTGTTGTGGTAAAGTGTTCTTCGCTTCGGATGTAGTGTTGCATAGCATCGGATTCACCTCCGGCACAAGGCAAATTCATCCAACATCTTGACTGGTCGCTAGCACCAGCTACGCCGTGTATAACAGTTTCCAACCAGCCTAGCAATCTCACGAGATAGGTCTGGGCTCTCTTTATTTCCTCTCGGCAACATAGCTCCAAAACCCTCGAGAGTAAGCATGGCCTCAGAGCATAGCACGACGGGGGAGACAAAGCCGCGAGCATATTTATTCGTTGCCTGGGCGCCTCCTTCGTGTTCGTGTACGGAGAGAACTGGTTTCCAAAGCAGGAGAATTGATGTGTTTTTATTTTTTTTTGTGTGTGTGTTGACGCTCGTTGTTGCCGCTTGAATCCAACGACATAAGCGCTTGCCAGGGCCCATCGGTGCTTCTTCGGCGTGGTGTGCGTTTGGGCATTTGCCGCCGCTCCTCATCAGTAATCTGCGAGATCCCGCAGCCAGTGAACAACCCGAACCGGGTCGGTGCATGTGTGATCTGTTTTTATTTTTCCTTCTCGTACGCGTTTACGCGCGCGCATCCACGCCGGTATTTACGTCGTCCGTCGTAGTCGTGCTCGTCGTTGTCAAACGTCAATATCGTCGTTGTGGTCGTTGGTCGTTACCGTTCTTCCATGACGACGCCGGCAAGTACGCATTAAAGGTGCTCCATCACATGGGCAAAGCGGGGTTACATGCGGCGAACGCGATCCATTTCGCTATGATGTGGTTGGCATTAATTGGTGACAACATTTCGATTGCAATCGATCATTTGAGATAGTTTAATTTCAAATTAAAAGAAATTATTTGGCTAAAAACTAAATTACTAAATTTAACATTAATTTTTTTTTTCCTTAAAAAGACAAAAAAACGTTAATCGATGAAATAACAAAAAAAAACAACAATTGATTTTTGAAAATAAGCTTCAACCAACCAGTTGGTATTAAGAATCTAAAACAACAAATACTTTGTTATGAAAATTAATCATTTGAAAAATAGCCAAACTATAATCAAAACATTTCACTACCATCTGTCAAATGTTGCAACAAAGCAACTATAACTGACAGTTTTAGTGAACTCCCCTCTCGTCGACCGCCGTCAACAGCCGTCGGATCGCTTATCAATTTGACTTCTTTTTAAGGGTGATTGGATAGCCTGTTAGCATCATTTAACCGAACAGGCTAACTATACCACGTAGCTTTTCCTCACCGTTCACCAAACCAGACGCTTAATCATGTGCCCAAACAGATTGGGATGATTTGTTGCCGGACAGCCAGCCGGACATAAAGGGGGCAGCTAAAAGTAGGTGGATTATGCGTCCAGATAGTATCGAACCGGACGGCGCTCGGGGTAAACCTGGCCGGAGAGATGCGTCAGTATCGTCGCCAGTTTCGCTACGCTCACAGTGCGCCCGAAACCGTTTCGAAGCGAGGTGAATCCAACGAGCTGCAACTCAATAGCACGTGGTCTGAGAACTGGAACGACCATTTTCCCACCCGCTTGTGGGATTTCCCTTCATTGATCATTTTTCTGTTTCGGACGGGCGGTAGTTTCTCAGCCACGTCTTGCGCTCTCACCGGCATCGACGGTGAAGATCGTTTCGTTTCTCGCGTTGCATTAACCACAGTGTCACAGGAAATGGAAGCATCGCCGAAACGCTTGCCAGCGTGGTCTTTGTTGCGGTCGATTGTGAGATGAAGAAATAGAAAGACACAACCGTCGGTTCAATCAGCATATACGTTATTTGTGCGAAAATTGTGATGGTAAAATCGGTGAGCGGCATCAAAAGTGCTTCCACACCCAGTGGTAATTGTTTCACGAGCCTCGTAAATGCAGTGGGAAACTCGGTGCAGCAGCTTGCAAATCGGATGCATTTATCTGCAAACATAATCGTTTGTTGTTACGAATGGGTTGTCCGAATGGGTTTATTTTCTGTTTATGTAAAGTCTGTTTCGTGATAGTTTTATAAATGTAGGCAGTGTGACGGGTGCCCTAGGCTTTGTTTGTTTTAAGAAGAGAAGGTGAGTGAAAAAACCATCTCAAGGATCGTCCAGTTTACCGAAAAGTGAAAATGGTTAAAGTCTTCTGTGCTGTGCAGTGAAAGTTTTGGTTCTTGGAGACGTTTTACAAGGGTTTTGTCTAGTGTTGTAGATAACTTCGCTCATTCAAGCCGGTTTTCATGAACCGCGGAGAGAATACATCGTAGGGTAAGTAAACTACGTTTTATATTTTTCAAAATTTGGCATGACGTTTATTTAAAATTATTGTTGCATTTTTTTTTACAGAAAGTATCCAAGAGAATATTATCCATAACAAGAGAAAATGTGATTACTGTTTCGAATTTGGTTAGATATTTTGATTATAATTATAAGGTTTAAGCAGTTGGATCATCAAGATTAATTTATTGTTCTATAAATGCTACTGAAATGTAGATTCTAATCATTCCCACTATGATTTGAATTATTTTTGTAAAATATTGCCTTTAATATGCCTGGATGCATTTAAATTGAGCTAAAACATTTCCTTGAAAAACCATCATAAATAATATTTGCATCTGTCTGATATCCCCTCTCATGGTTTTAAAAATCATCACAAATATTATAAATTGATGCTCCAAAAATAACCCATTCCTACTGAAAATATAGCATTGAATCATACATGTTACGTTTACTGCATATGAGTACGTTTAAAGCTTCACTCGTCAGTATTGAACAGGAATGAGAAAAGCATATTCCACGTATCGTGTCCACCATATGCCTTCATTTGGGTCCAGGGAAGCATCCACCTCCGTTACCACCGACACGAATCGTTGACACTTGACCGGTTTTGGTGTTGACATTCTGCCAAACTACGGATGTGAATCGTTTTCGATTTCGCCTGCGCCGTGCCTATACAATTCCTCGTCGCGCGTGACCCTTTCCCTGAGCGTTTATCATTTTCCGGCCTGTGAATGTGTGCTAGTCCAGCACAGCACCATCCGATCTCCGGTTGGAAATCGTCGCCGGCGACATAAAGCGATCAATCTTTCTCGCCAGCTGTGACCAACCACCAACCTGTGTTCGTGTGCAGTTTTTTTGTCCCAAAATCCCGTGATGAACATTTCCTTATTATGGGGCTATCAACCCACGTAGAGACGTGAGTACAATGCGAAATATGTCATACGAATTGCATCTTATTAGAATACTATCGAACTTTTGATCACTGTGAGAGCGATACTCTCGTACAAGAGTTTAAACATTATGGGCAAGCAAATCAATTAAACGACGCTTTAATTTAAATTCGTTTATCATTAAATTTGTAATTTTCTTTTCTACTAATAATATTTTTTGATCTATCCAACCTTTTCATCAAAACTTAATCTGGATTCTTAAAATATTGTCCTATTTTTTTAAATTACCTTTAAGTCCTTTTAATCGTCACTTACTTTCTATTGCTCACTCTCTCTTTTTTTTGTCACTCTCTATTTATCTCTCTCTTTATTCTCTTTCTCCCTCTCTGGATGTGGATTTCTGCATAATATTATCTGCATGTGGTCGTTTACATATTACATACATGTTTTCACAAATTGAAAACTATTTTAAGAGCTGTGTTAATTGTTTCTTGTATATAGTTACATATTCATTTGAATATAAATCACCATACAATTTTAAAACAGTAATTTTCAATTTGCATGCGAAAAAGTTCGTTTTGGTAATTAAACTATAATTTAGTCTATAAATTCTTTCGTAAAAAATAAACAAAAAATTGAACCAACTAGATCGTTTTTTTATGATAGCTTTGTTAATAATGTTAAAAATATTTGAAATTAATTCCACAACTATTAAAGTCCTAACACTTATCCCATAAACGAGTTTATATATTCCTGAATATGCAGTATGCGTAAAAGCTTGAGCACGTTTTCCAGATCCATTTGAAAAATTACATGCCATCAATCAGATTTATTCATCATAATTGGATGATATTCGGCTGAAAACCATGTAAACCGACACCTAGCCAACACCACCTCCAGTGACAGTGTCCGGTTTTTCTTGATCTGTTTTTGGACGGTGAGGGATACCTAATGAACGGATATCAACAAACACAATCACACGCACTCGAGGGTGACGCAAACCGTTTGTTGGAAATGTCAAGCGAGATACGCATTTTGCGCGTCGTGAGCTCGTGTCACAGACTCCCAGCCCAGGAAAGGTCTCAGGATCACTAAAGATCCAGTGACGACTTATCCGTTGCCATTCAAAAACGGTGCTGCCATTCGATACTTTAGCCGTAGCGACGCGTTTTTACCTTACCCCGGTCTGATGGCCAACGGATTGACAAATGCTCGGTGTTGGATTTCGAGTCGCTGCTTAAGTCTTTGCGAGTCGCACGTATAGAGAGCGAAGCTGTTTGTGCGTCGCGATTGTAATGGAGCTGACATAGAACCCGTCCCAATCTCGGCCAACGATTTGGGTGGAGCAAAAGGCGTTTGGTTTGGAATCGGTGCCTGTTGAGCGCGCAAATGGGTAATGCTGTGTGTTGTCAGCTAATGGTGCTAGACGACAGATTAGAGATTAGTGAATGAAATGTTTATCACGACCAATATCATTTGTTAGAAATTGTTTTTAGGTTTTTTTTTATTAAAAATAGAAAACCTTGACTATTAATGTAAACCAGCATGTGAATTATTGAATAAAATAAAAATAAATAAATGACATTGGATTAAATTAGGTTATTCGATTAAAACGTCAAGTTATAATGCAAATGTGACTCATCTATTAAAAATTTAGCGATGGTTTATCAAACGTGCTATTCGGAATGTACCGTTTATAAAAGTACGTTTTCAATATTGAATGCTTAAAAAAAATATTTTCTTCATACAGTTATTTCCATTTGAGACAAACATGTTAGAACTAAAAGGAAATAATCAGTTAAAAATTGTAACCTATCATTTTTATGGCTCATAATGCACAATTCAGGCGTATTCTTTAATTTGGTTTTACATGCCTTAAATTATATTTGATTCAAGTACATACACAAGAGACCATTTTACTATTGGTGCCATGATTTTTTGGTGCACAATTTCATTATGATTACAAAAATATCGGTAAATGCTACTGACAACAGAAAAATGTTGTGCATATAAGTCAACGTTGACAGGTCAACTTCATGCAAAATATTAAATACAGAATATTAAAAAAAAACTGTGTCACGATAAACAAATTTCCCGAAGCGATATTAACACCATTTCATGCAAGTTGGACAAGGTGTCATATTACAGCGTTGGCGGAAGATTTGGATTTCCATTACATCACGGAGGTAACGTTTACCGTCTCGGTGAAATCAAATAACAGCGCATCTCGCACACAGTCTAGCAAAAACAAAGCGACAAAAAGGCAACGCAAAAGAAATTGTAGATCAGTGAGCCGCACGTTACTTTGTGTAGACATTTGGACGCGCTACGCTACACGCCAGAAGGAAATTGTATAACGAGAGTATTTGCTTACAGGCGACATGATCGGCTCAAATACGCAGCAATCTTCCTAAACGTGGAAGGTAAAAAATTTCCTTTCATTTCGAGTAATCCGAAAGAAACCGTTTGGAGGTAGACGCAAGGTAAAAGTAAATAAAAATGTAAACAATTAAGACCGCCACTAAAGTAAAGGTTAAGTCAGCGTTAACCTCAAAATCGGGAAGCTGTGGTTGTGAGTGATACGGAAACCACGATCGCGCGCTTTCAACCCGAATCGAATCGGTAAGCCATTCGACGTTCGCCGCTGGAAGATTGATTGGTTTGGGGTTTGTTTGTCGCGGAACCGCTAACGAAAGCACTGGCAGAAAAAAAGCAGAACCGGAAGTTTGAACGATTGAATAGGCATGAGGAAAAAATGAAGAAAATATTCCCTTCGCAAACGTTGACCAGATCGATCGATCAGGCGTTGATCGGGTGCGTTCAAACTGAATGCAGTGCAATAAAACTAAACTCTTTGGCTCAATTCCCCGTTCAATAGCGATTGATGAAAAAAAAAATGGTCCCAAATGCTCCGGAAACTTGACGACTTTACGATCGGCGAACACAGCGCACGGGTCATTTGAGGCTGTTGAGGAAACGGGTGATTCACACTAATGACTTCAAATTTGGTGTTACAATTTTACTGTCAGTCAACAAATCGCAACCGGCAGAGAACAGCCACACCATCATGCCACTGATTGGTGGATCGTAAAAAAATATGAAGATGGGCTCGAGGACAAATATCCAAACTAAAGCCACCATCATGATGGAGAAAGTCGGGCCGATTTTATTATCTGCCGCGTTTCGAGTTCACCGGCACAAATCTTTGACCTTTACACCTTTACATTGACGGGGATAGCTCTACGGGAGCGGTGGAAAATATACTGAAACACGCGCGTGCACCCGAAATGATACTAGAGTTAATAATTTACATGGAAACCTCTCCCCTCGGAGCTGGTACATGACTAGAATCGCTGGAACATTGCCCCATCATGTTAGGACCTTCCAGCGAAGCGGTAGATAACCTTTTCCACTCTCCCCCACCAAGGAGTAACCCTTTTGCTCCATCTTCACCTGCACGTCCATCGTGAAGCTGAGCACGGTGGGTCAGGAAGGACATCGCATGTTTGAACTATGGTTGGGCTGACTTGTTTTTTTTTGTGTTCTTTCTATTTCGGTTTTCCTATCTCGACCTGACAGATTCCGAACGTATTTAGATATTCAGCACCCCGGCCCACCGGTGTGATTTGTATGCGGTGGATTTTCTATTTGCCTTTCCCTCGTCGTTACTGATTTCTGACTCTTCTGACTCTGCTTCTTTCTTTTTTCTGTACCTCCGTCTTCCAGGAATGACCAAAATGATTCAACAGAAGCTGCCACGAGCTGTTTTAACGATATTAACAGGTAAGTGGTTTCCTCTTGTTCTCCGTCTCGCTCGTTACCTGCATATAGCTGTCTTCCGTCCGTCGGAAAAAAAAACGGACGCCAGTTATCGGGTGAAGGTGCCGGCACTGAAAAGGAAACTGAAGTCACTGGAAGGCAGGATACGAGGCGAATGGGATTGTTTCCTCGGAGGTCTTCTCTTATCTTGTGACATTCCTCGGCCTTTACCTGCTAAGTCACTGCACTGACCCAGCGCCCTACGATACTGCCGACCCTGACGCTAATGTAATGCCATCTGAGGAGTGTCCTTTCATAAACTTCCCGTCGTCTAAAGGCCGAACTGGCTTTTGAAAGGAACCCATGGCAATTGGGCTCGGGTATCACAGCGTGCGAGTGAAAAATAGGATGCTCCGGTTGTCGGGCGCCAGATAACAAATAATTTTCTCGCACTTTAATTACTTACGCTCATGTGCTGGCGACCACCGAGACGAAACGATGTGTCATTGAAATTTCATCGAACCATTCCGAACAGTTACTCAACGAGGAAATGCGGTGCGTCAAAGAGCGTCAGATGGGTGGGAGAACTAAATTCAGATAGCACCTCCGACCGAAGGACTGCTGTGATCTACAAGGAACACCCACCCTGTGGCAGCATTTGGAAATAAAGATGTCCTCGGAATGCTTTTGATGTTTCATGGTATTTAGATATGTCATTTACTGAATGAAAATATGGAACAGATTGTCTCACATCTGACCAGTTGGTGAGCCGGTTGGTCACGATGGGACGGTATAGATAAAACCTAGGTGAATTGGTAGACAAAAAAATCGATGTGAAAGTGGATGTTTTTCCTGCTATAAAATGAATGACTCATCATGCTATCGTTTGATAATAAGGTGAAAATCGTAGAAATTATGCTTCGCTCTGTCTGAATAGCATTTAAATTGAATGTGAAAGGATTTTGTTATGAAACGTTCAAAGTAAAACATTCAAGGATGCTTATGTTTATGTTTATTTTTATTATAATATTTCTACAATCAATATAGTAAATATTGTTGATTTTAATTTTTTGTTGTTGTTTTTCTTTAGGAACGACCAGGCCTTGCATTACTTATAGTTAGTGGTTAGTGATTGTTCATAAGTTGTTTCGATTTGCGATCTTCGCACAGTTATTTGGGTGTGCAATTGAACATGTCGGTCCAATAATGACACCTTATTCCGAATGAGCTCGTTTTTTCCGTTCAGAGAATAATCGGTTGTCCTTTTTCGTGGCATCTTTGCTGCGTGGCTGAGAGAACTCAATACAGACAAATTAATCGACCTGCTGAAATTTTTACATATGCCATATCTGAAAAAAATCTCGTTTGGATTTAAATGGGACTCTTTCTCGAATCCTTGGTAGCAGCAACATACTTTGGAGTCGAGCAAACCTATGCGGTGCTAATACTACTAGCGCAAAATGGTTTCACCTCAGTCTGGACATCATACGAATGAAAACACGATGCGAGGTGAGGCCATGAAGCCATGGTTTAAAAGAAATTTTAGGTGAGATAGAGTATATAATCTCCTGAGTTCTTCCGAATCCCACGGATTCTTCTATCGTATACTAATGGATTCATGTGGAAGTTTGAGAAACTCATGAGTTTTAATTACTTTCACATAAAAGGCTTTTTCGGGAAGGAATAGAATTCAGAATAGAATAGAATGGAAAAGAAATCATAATTTATAACAATAACGATTAATAAATTGCATTGGTGATAACTGAAGAATCCTGTTTCTCACTTTCTACAACGATTTAATCCTAAAATGTGTTCATGATATCGTAATATCTTTGGTCTTTCATTCAGAAAACCGCCCTTAGGACCAAATTGATGAAGGAATTAATTGCGTTACAACAACATATTTTTGTTCGATATTGGCTTAAACGAAGTTGTATTTATTTTGAAAGCTCGTTTTTGTAATGTATCATTTAAGAGAACATGAACATGCAAAAAAAAGTCATGATAGTTTATTTAAAACTCAAACATTTCTTAGTCAAGATATTTGTTCGTGATTTACGCTGTTCGAAGTAATATAATAATTATCGCACCATAAATAATGATAGTTTCGGTGCATTGTTTTCCTTCCACCGGGTGTGTAACCTTCCCGTGCCGCTCGGTGTACTATCGAATTACCGCTGTCGATAATGCAGAGCTTTTGGCGAATCTTCACACACCATCAATAAAACGATCCTTGCGAATCAATTATAGCCCCTTGCTTGCCTCAACGCCCGGCACCAGCTACCCATTTCTCCCAACTTGGCGCACTCACCCGCAACACGCTCCCGGTCATGTAGAATCAGGTCCGGAGAAGGCGAAAGTCATCGATCTTGCCTTCCTTCTGCCAACAGCCCTCTCAGCGTTCGTGATCGGGTGGGATCCATCTTTCGGGATGGGAAGTTAATCGAGAGTTGCGGAAAGGAAAACTAATTTATTCCCGCGAGAAGGTTGTCGACGGTTAGCCACCAGGTTTGCACCGTCGCCTTGGTGGTGGGTGGCGGGTGGTGGATAGAACATATTTTCCACTTGTTCGCGGGTTGATTAATAACCCACCTTACCTGCTAGTGAAGCTGGGCCTGACGACGCCGGATAGGGGCCGGATACTGCTCGCTTTTCGGCCGAGTGGTTCGCTAACGACCCATCCGGTACGTTCTGCTGCTTGAACCACTTCCACCGGCAGTATTGTTATCAGCCGCTCGCCAGCCAAACAGTACCGTAGTGACAGTTTGCCACGTCAGCAAAAGTGTCCTGTAAACTGTGTGCCTTGTGCACGACAGGACTCGACTGTTCGTTAGCCTTTTCCCTGCCTCGGTTCCGGCGAGGGTCGAATGATATTGCGTGTATGGCGCGAGCCGAGGTTATGAAAATGAAATTCGAAACCAGCTCCACGGCGGTTGACGGCAGGAAAGGGTACGTGCTGCGCAAGACGACTGATTAACTCGATGCCCGATACTGGGGTGGGAATGTTGAAATTACGATCGAGCACAACTATTAATTAGTTTGTTTCGATCAGCTTTGAGCAGTAGAACGAGAACCGGAACACCGGCTGCGCAGCGTTTGTGTTGTTTTGCGAAAGGTGCGAGTGATTCCGATCGATTTACACTCGACGGTGAAGGTGTCAATGAAAGTGGTTCGAGAGGGTAATTTAATTAACACGCTTCTCGGCTCGACGGTAGCGGGCAAACAATTAATGCAACCCATTGAACCACGGTCGTGTCTAAGAACTGGCAAATTACGGTTGTATCGGGCTGTGTAGGGTAGGTGTCGAAGCGCATGTACATTCGCACGCAAAACACCCATTTATTTACCTTAATACCAAAGTTTATTTTATGCAAAAGACCGCTAAATGTGTTGCACTTGGTCACAATAAGCCATTTTTTCATCACCACATGAAGTTGGCACGAGATGTGTAAAAGTTGTCGCTTTTTTCACTTAATCGAATTTGATTTGCGTTTTAAGGCGACAAAAACATATAATCAGTGGTTGCTTCGGTGCATTCAGTTTTTACTTTTTTGTTACGTTTGTTACCTGATTACCTGATAAACAATTCTGCCTTTACCAAAGATTTGGATTGCATTGTGTTGTTATTGTTTCGTGTTACTATTTTTAACTTATTTCACCTGACGAACTTTACGTACATAGTTTGAAGAATAAGCGAATTACGACTGGAAATTTACGTAATGCATTTTAATAAATGAAATCATGTTGAATTTCATAGCATGATATTTCTGTATTTGGAACCGATTCATATCTGAAAACCACCATCATTTGGTATTAAGTTATAATTACTTGCAGCCAAGTCTTCGATATTCGCAAATAATGTTTCGTAACATAACTTTTGCATTATTTTTATTTCTAAAAACAAGTTGTTGTTACAGATACATTCGAACTTTTGGACGTATTTGCTCATATATTAAAGTTATTAGTAGCCATGATTATGAAGACACTTAGAATGGAATGGATACTTTGTTGAAACAATATGAATTAAATAACGCTGGCACATCATCAGTTTAATTTAGTTGTTAGGGATCAATGAAATATATATCGACAAAACAAAAGCAATGTAGTGAAGATTTTAAAAAATGCAACAGAATAAAAAATTACATGCACATTGAAAACACATTGAAACAAGTAGATGTAATTTTTTTTTGTAAAGCTGCAATTTTATGTGATAAACATGTATAAACAAATGTACGTATGAACTTTTCATTATAATATCTAAAGAAAAACTTCAATATAATATGTTCCATAATATGTATAATATGCAAATATATATTAAAGAAAAAAAAAACAAATAAATAACTATAACCCAAACCAGAAGTCCTTATTATCGGTAACGATTTCATCAGTTGTTCGAATAAAAGTCAGGCAATAATTGCATGCTTTCAGCAATTGCTGAGACATCAAAATGTTTCAATTATACCCACGCTCATTGAATATTCGTACCGATTTAGGATTGATTACACCAACGTTATTCATCGTAGGGATACTCAGCGCCTGATTGGTTTATTACCTTTTATTATTGCTATTGCAATGTAAAGACAACGGCATAAATCAGACCAGTGCCCAAGGCCGGTAATTAACCCAAAGGGCACACCGACCCAGCTTGCGCTTCGCGTGTTTTGCTTTACAAATTGCGCTGTCCAATTTCTCCAATAACAATTTTCGTCCCATAACGCGCGCCGGCATGGCTTCATCAAGTGCAAATACACGAGCCCACTTCATCGCCGAAGGGGGCACTTGAGAGGGTTTTATGATTGCTGTCCCAGCGGCCCGGTTGAGCATGAAATATCCTTGCTACAATAATCCGCCCCATTTTCGTCGATCGGTCCTACGAGCCTACGAACCGGATCGGTCGCCGCGTTCCCTGCAAGGACGTGAACCGGCTCGTTGTCAATACCGTTGGCCTGTCTAGTGTCTGTAGTGCCCCGGTGTCCCAGTGTCAGGTGTGCGCGTTCAAGAAGTTTCGGCTCAAATGCACCCCAACACCCGCCGTTCGGCTCGAGAACCAACGTTAGAATAACCGGTTCGGGGAGGGCGAAGTGCGTGTACGCGAAGGAGATATAATATATGCCGCTGTAAGGATAATAAACTTTTATTGTTATGATGATTGTGTGTTTCCTCGGCTAGTTTTTATTCGTTATGTCGAAGACCCTGCCACTTGGACGAATCTTGGCTAGTATTCGTTTTCCGCTCGCACCGTATCCCGCTGGCACGCCGGTTGTGCCCAAGGATGTGCCGCGTACCATCCGCACTTGCGTAAACAGGGGTTGCACCGAGCTTGTAAACCACGTGCTGGCGAGATATTCTAGCACTTCCGCCGCGCTGAAGGTCAGCCAATGGACATGGGTTGTGAAGCATTCCGGAAGCTAAAGTCATGGTCCGTTCGCTCTGCTCACCAGCGCATCGACGGATGACGCCATTTTTCGGTTCCGGTGGGGCAAAGGAAGGAATAAAACAGAGACAGACGTGAACAGCCCTAGTACAACAACAAAAAATCCTATTACTGGCCGGGGTTTCTGCCGGAGTTCTGCCGGGGTGACTTTTGGGTTTGCTCGTTTGAGAGCTACCCATGGTTCATCCCCTGTCTTTCCTTCTCTACGTCCTTATTTCGTCCTTTACGTTTCCATTAGGAAGGATCTTCTAGCTGGATGTGTGTGTGTGTATGTGTGTGTCTTTCGGTTACGTTTGCAAATGTGTGTGCTTGATAAGGAAGGGCGCGATGTTTCACCTGCCGCTGTAAGCGAAATAAATTTGCCGCTTTTATTGTAACGTTCTAATACACCCTTTACTTTCTAACCACGCGTTTCACAGTGAGCTTTAAGGTTTTTGATTGTGGAAAACACCCTCGTCAGTTTAGCTGAAAACGAATAAAAATGGCATACAAAGCATAGGTAAAAATTTTATGTTTCTTTTTCTCCGTTTTATTGCTTTTAACTGCTTGTGTTGAATTAAAAATATCGATCGATCACTGATAAATAGAATATTGACCAATATATCTGGCAAATAAATTGAACCCGAGAAATGTGCATCTAATAAATAGGTAACTGAATGATAAAAATATAATGATAAAAGATTAAATGTTTTGATGGTTACATGATTTTTCTTTCAAGCTTCTTTCTGATTTTGAACATTAGCCCCCTCTTTTGATGCAATTGTTAAAACATGATCATTTTATATTTACATTTTCGTTACAAAAAAAAAACAAAATACATATCATATCTTTCTTTTCCCCCTTTCGTGGACTGAAATATTAAGAAATTGAAAGGATATCAGAATAATTAAATAAATTTAGTAAATATATTTGAGAATTTTCAGAAAAAAAATATTGGTTTTGAAAAAAAACGTTGAAAGTTTACACCCTTGCGCAAAGTAAAAAAAAAACAAAATTAACCGCCATTGACTGTAAAAGCTCAGAAAAGAAATAAACAAGCTTGGAGATCGAATGGTGGTAAATTATATGCACCTCAAAATATCAACATCGGTTGCACTCGTGTATTCGCACAAATTTTGGTCACACATTTCGTGTCGGGGTTAACCGAACATGTTTTCTCTCCCTCTGTGTAAAGCTGATACGGTGGTCAACATAAAGGACGGAATGTGGAAAAATGAAACAGCACCGAAAAGGGGGAGAATAATTCATAAAGCATACTAAAAAAAAGGTGGACGTTAAAGCCGATTGTACGCCGCGAAAGGGTGATGCATCGTATTCTGCTACATTATGTTACTTGTTATAGGTTAATGTAATAAAAATATCATAAAAACACATCCAAATACACACATACATACACGCACCAACGCACAATTGCACATCAACAGGGCCATGCATTTATTATCTCGAATTTAATTAATCACTCGTATTGAATCGATCAACACCGCGGTGATTGGTGAGTTCAACCGACACCGCTGACGAAAGGTTTCGTTCAAAATCTGCGTACGCAAGCGAAACGCAAGTACCAAACAAACCATATAAAAGCTGCCAAAGTCAGCCAAAATCATTACTATTTGCGCATGCTGGCCACGTGGAGCAGATTGCGACCGTGTGGAACCCGGAAGCGTGGGCCATGCGTATTAACTCTCGTGCTACACGGCAATGGCACAGCAACCGGAAACGTTGTGCGGGCCGGATATCGGAAGAAGCATTGAAATTGAAAGCCAGCAGTCTAGCGGAAAGCCCAAGAATGGTGGAGGTTTATTTTTTCGGAGGATGGTTTAAATTTGTGTTGGGCTGGAAATGAATTTTTAATCCCCATCGGAAACGAGCCCACGAAAGAAGCTCGCGAACGAAGCAAGTAAGTGAAGGAAACTCGTTGGCGAGCGGAGGAGGGAAGGTGGGATGGGGGATTAAGCAACAAAGGCAAAACCACCAGTTTCTCCCCTTTGCATGGGACTGTAAAAAATTAATTACACACTCATTAGTATGCCGATTGGATTGCTCTCGGAATCTCATTTCGCTTTGACAATATTGCGTGGTATTTAAACATTTACGCAAATATCGATCACGTTGACCAACGCCCTAGGTGATACGGATTTTGGGCCACGCTTGGATGAATATTTTACGATTATGGAGATGAACAAGGTAAAAGTAAAACACGCAAACGCTACCGATACTTCCGAAATCGGATCAGAACTACATGCGCTTCCGTGCTGCGGCATGGCAAAGATTTGCGCTTAAGCCTAGATTTTGTATGTTGGATTAAACGCTATCAATCTTGAAGATTGTCCTCCCAAACGAATCCGATAGTTACCGTATAGAACGATAAAGAACAATTTTTCAATTACATAATTTCTATTCAAAAAAGATTGTAGTAAATATTTTCCAAACTAAAAACTAAGATTGTTACAATAACAAACGGCAAAATATTTGAAGAAAATTTATAGTAATGTGGTAACTACATAGTAAAAGTTTCAGTGCACAAGACTTTCGTTTCAATACTTCCAAAACCAAATTTCGATGAACTCAGCATGCAAATGCCAATTGCTCAAAATTTCAATATTAACTACAAAACACATCGTTACAGTTTGTTTACTAAAATGA
>JXWZ01003155.1:0-10367 GCA_000956215.1 Anopheles farauti No. 4 | reverse complement strand
AAAAGGCATACGTGAAGTAAATGTATAAAGTGCTAACCCTCACGATACAGAACTGTTGTAACATCATTATTAATATCCTCTCTAAGGATATTACAACGAAGAACCGTTTCAAAAAAATCGTAGAAGATGTTTTGATCAAGCAAAACTGAAACGATTGAAATGATTTTCTTTATAATACGTTCGAATCGACACTAATTCATAACGTTCTGTTAGTGTATCGGCAACAGCTTCTGATTTGCGAACGATAGGTCTGGTATCAAATCTCAACGGAATGTCTTTTATTTATCAAGAATTGAGTGGTTTCCAGAGGACTCATAGAGGAGGAGTGTCGTACAGAATTGGTCAACACGCCAAAAAACGATAAGAATAAAAGAAATAAAAAATAACAAGTTGTGGCCACCATACATAACGAATTTAAAAAATAAAATTAAAATATTAACGCAATACAAAATCTTTTGTGAGCGATAAAAAACGACATGCTTCCCTTAGTTCCTTTACCAACCAAGAGATGGCGCTAGTCAAACATGATTAAAATTCATATTGCGTCTTGATTATTTCGTATCTTTTCATTTTTTTTCTGACTGAACCACAAAACTTTCTGACAAAGAGATCTTAGTCGAAAGGGCTTCACGGGTTTATTATTAACTGATGGTTTTCGATATTTCGAGTCAAAAAGTTAGCATAAACATTCGAAGAAACAATGCGTCATATCCGTTAACAGTAAGATACCCGCACCATTCCTGTTGTCCTTCATTATCCGCCTTAAAATAGAGCAACCTCATAAAAGCAGATAATGGACGTAATCCTTCGCAAAAGGCAAACGCTTACCGTAGAAGCGGCCCTATAAACCCGCTCAAGCCGAAGCACGCACAGCGAAGACTCTCGAACTAATTGAGTGCCGATAAATAGATCATAAATTGATAAATCCAACCGAGCCTTCCTCAAGCGGCGGCATATAATTAGACAGGATACGCGCGCATTCATACGGCCCCCGCACCGGATCGAACAGAACAGATTCCGAACGTCGCCAGGCGACCAGCTTCGTCGCCTTCCTGCACCTTTCCGCGCGACCAGAATACGTTATCAGAGGATGCAGACATCCGGTGCTGCTTAAGCCTTCGCCGTCTGCACGTTGGTGGCGGTTCTCCCGCGGGAGCACACGAGCCAACTGTTACCGGAGCCGAAAGGATACGGAAGGATTATAACTTCCTGGAGATCCTGGCTTCACCTGCGCTTCCTGTTGTACTTGAGGCTTATTTTTTCCATCTAGAGCCACGAACCAGGGCCACATACACAGGGGGACTCTGATCCAGTGTGCCTCCCCGCAACCGGAAGTTCGACGCGAATGCTGCGGTTCAGAGCGGCAGCCTGGGGTGCGGAAACCGGAAGCAGCAGCTAAGTGTCTTTCGCTCTTGCTGAAGGCTCTTCTGTCGGCAGAATCGGTGTTCCAGCGGTACAAGCAGACGAGCGGTGCCAACAGTGTCTGTCGAGGCTCCGGACCAAGTGATCGAATCAAGAGGGAGACGCAGGAAAATGATTTTGTGAGTTTGAATTACGCCGTCGGTCGGTCGGGACGGTCGAACTAAGTCCAAAATGTGCTGAACAAACATCTTCCTACTGCTAACTACCAGAGCTTACAGCGGGCAAGGGGCTGAGAGTGGATAACAAACTTTTTCCAACTAGTTCTTCCTGCTCCAACAAAGCCACCATCATCCGAAGGCTCGATTTTTCCCGATCAAATGAGGATAGACTAATCCTCACTCACACTCACAGTTTCTCCACTTGTTTACTGAACCGTAAGAGGAGCCCGGCTGTGTGTACTGTTCCGCAGCAAATGAGCAGCGGCGTTCGAAGCCCTGGAAACTGGAGAGCGGCCGGTGGTTGAACAGCTAGCGTGCATAAATTTCCCCACTGGCCTTGCCAAGGTTAAGACACAGTAGGTAAGGAAGACCATCGTACGATTGCTGCCCGGTGCCTTGTACACGTACTGCCCCCCACCGCCTTACTGCAGCGTGTTTCGCAAGCAAAAGTTTCGTCTTCAAGGATTTCCAGTGGGGTGCCTCTGGTGAACTATTTATTAGCCACTGAAACGCAAACACACTGGCACGCCGATGGACGCCCGATGACTCTCGGTGTGTGTGTGTGTGTGTGTGTGTGTGTGTGCCCCGCATACATACACGACGACATAAAATGCAGTTCAATCTCCACCGTACATGGCTGCCTTCGTCGAAAACCGTTTCCAACGGCCGGGATTATGATTAAGCCCGGAGCAGCCCGCCAGACACGGGCCGGGTTCGCCTTCAACTGCTGCGGTGAACCATAAATATGTCCAACACAAGAGGCGTATGTGTGTGGGTGGGGTTTGGCCTCGTTCGTTCGGTTAGCTGGAGCCGATGAAGCCAGAGTAGCGCCCCAAACCCGAGGAAACTTCACTCCACCAGGAAGGTCCTGAAGGGCGAGCCTCGAAGTGGTTCAGTAGGTACCGTCGCCATACCAGTTTGACAGGAAGACGTTCGAACGAAGCAAGGGTATTGATTATTGTACCCCACGATGGACAGTTACTGCTGGAGGTGGTGTAGGTCGCGGCATTAGTGGCGTTGTGTGAATTTCTTTGTTAATGTTCAAGGTTTTAAGGAGCGTACGATAATTAGTTCGTGTGCATATTGTGCAAGGTAAAGAGCGCGGGCTATTAGGAAAATCGGCAGGCATTAAAAGGTATTTTCTTATAATTAAAGACAATTTTGCTATTAATGTATAAAAATTAAAAAAATGACACTCCGGGAGCTGCGAATTATATTCAATTTTCAAATTAAATAAATATGACGTGTAGGCAAATGTCGACTGATAAAATCTGCTAATAGATGGCGCCACACACGAAATGTAGCAAATATTCAGCAATAAAGTAGCCGTAGCTATTTTACCATTTTTATCACACAACGCACAGTTTAATACAAATAATAATTATTAAAATTTATACCAAACTATCCCTTTTTACGCAGTGAATAGAAAAAATGTATAGAGAAAAATTTCATTGCATTTCATTCCAATTACTCAACTGCCTATGGTTTCTAATAGATCCTCTGTTGAAACTGTACCGTCTTGAGCACTATAAAATAGCGATAATCCGGTCGCAACATTTAATGCGCCATTATTTTGCGTCGGATTGCTCACGGTTGCGGTTTACACAATCTGTCACTATTTTTTTTTTGTTTTCCTGTATTTATGCTCAAAAACTTTCGTACTCATCAACAACGGAGCAAGAAAAAATTATCTACTTGGAAAACTTTTTTTTTTCCCCATCCACGTGCCAGACCGGAGCCCACTGCAAAGGATAAATGAGATTCTTTAGGCGAACCGTACAGGAGAGACACAACTCCACGGTAGTAGAAGAAAAATTACATAAAAAATTTAATGAAAACACAACCTAGGACAATCTGCACTACCAATTCAGATAATCGTGTTTTTTTTTTGTCAATTTTTCAACAAAGCTCCGAGAAAAACCGAGTGAAAATGTGTTTTATTTTTCTACCCACTCTCTTCCTCGCTTCCTCTCTTCCTCTTTTTGTTTAGTTCTCTCAGTTGCATATTTCCCTTCCCTTTTCCTGTATTTTCTGCACTCACCCCCGAACGGACCAAATTTGACCTACTTTTCGAATGCAATTCCGCCAATAAAACATGAGCCAGGGAGAGCCAACACGCGTGGCTCAACGCAACGTCCGTATGCTGTTCACGTTCACCACCGACTGTGTGTGCGAGAGGTTCGAGTTTCGGAGGAAATTGTGAGCGCCTCGGAAAAACTCGGAGAGAACGTGCGGATGAAAATACGGACAAGGAAGGCTAACAATCGGGGATTGTTTTTTTTTTTTCTTGTATTCTCAATCAATGATAATGTGGTTGTGAATTCTACTGCACACATACACACACACTCTTAAGACCAAATTGTTGCAAATAAAAAGAAGAATGTTATTGCAGTGAATCATACATCGAAATAAATTTTATGAAGCATTCTATGCTTCTTATCATCACGAAGAGTGATTAAATGAAATAGGAACACTCCTACTGAATGCTGATGCACATCACTTTATCTTGCCGAATAAAACACATTTTAAACACACAAAAACGCACGATATTGCAGTACAGAGAGAGAAAGAGAAAGAGAGAGATAAATCGATAGAAAAGGAAGAATGGTAGCACATATTCTGAAAGGGGTTTTTCGTTGCTATCGAGACCATTAATTCTTCTCGATTCGCAATTCAAGACAGATCAAGACACTCGACCACAACCACACACACTCACACATCCAACGGCACACATTTCTTAGGTAACCAATCGGATTGATAAAGAAACTTAAAACACACATCAAATAAACAGCCGAACCACCCCTTCCCAAACTAGGTACCTCCGAAATAATCAGCGAGAGCAGCCAGCTTGCTCCGAGCAGTAGCTTTCCGGTCCAGCGGAAAACGAGTGTGAGGAAAATTTTGCCGGCCGCTGCTGCGTTTTCCGCGCCCGAGCCAGGAAAACTGTTGACGGACGTTTCCTGCGGCACCGTTTCGCTCGCCTTCCCGCTGCTGTTGTTCACTTTCCTGCTTTCCTTGGAGGTTGTGTTTTAACGCGCGGCTCCTTTGCCCGTCATTTCTTTATTTTTTCTTTTTTGTTTGAAAACACACACGCACACAGCGCACACGGTCGCCTACCGCTTTCTGCTTGGATGCAGGGGTGTGGTTGGGGGGATGGAAAATCTAACTAAACGGAAAACAAAAACCCTTAAAGAAAAACACAACACCAATGCACTTGACGGTTGCACACGCTTTCCGTGTGGTTGCGCACACTAGTGTGAGTTGTTTGTTGTTGCGGTTGTTGCTGTTGTTGCTGTTGTTGTAGCTATTGTTTCACTATTATTTTTCATCGCTGCGATCTAACAACACTGTGGCCGGAAACAGGGAAAGGTTGAAAAGAATGGAATTTTAATGTAATTTTCACTGATATAGTTCCAACAATTATGTAATTTAATTTCATTTGAAATTGTTTCATAATAGATAAACACTTTTTCCGGGGAATGATGATTGAAGGACAGATTTTTTGCAGTCTTTAGCTGAACTAATAACTTTCACTGTACTAATTGTACTAATTGCCACTTTATGGTAAGTTTTTAAAACGTTCATAACATTAAAAAAATCACAACACTGGCCACTTTTCTGTGAGGAAAAGAAAACTGCAAATGTCTACCAATCCTACCCGTACACTGTGCGCGTGGTGTTTTCCACGACTATAACCCCCGCACGGCTGACACGCAGGCGGGGGCGGATCAGACGCTCAACAAAACGGCGCGTCAAAACAGTACCGTACTCGACGAGTAGCCCACATTACGTAATCACGGCGGACCGGACCGAAAAAAAGGGAAAACCTACACGCACACGGTTCAGGCAAGGCCCCAAGGCCCCTCTCAAATAGAACCCATTTCCTTTCCCATGCATGTACGTTTTAACAGGCCACCGCGTTCACCACCGAATTCGGATGAAAACAACCGCGGAATCCGATGAGCCGTAATTACCGCGGAAAATGCATGTTGCTCGTAAAAAACCGTCTCTAGCGGAGAGGGAAAGCGGACGAAGCCGCGGAAGAAAATCATCCACAAAAGCGGGGAGGGCGAAGGGCAAAACCACCGCGCGCAAATCATCGCCCGTCAATAAACCATCACTCATCAGTGCGCCCTTTTTTCGCCGCCCGTGTCGTGTTGGTGGCTGCCTCAAACGGGGAAAATCTCAGCTGCAGCATCTGAAAACGCGCACCGCACACAAACCGACACACGCAGCACACTTTGACAAAACTATTTTTGACTTTTCACCAACACCACGCTGCGCCTAAGACGCAGCAAAATGGGCCAGGACGTCCCGCGGCGAACGAAGTTTCAATGTCGCGTTATTTTCCTTTCGTTTTTTTTTTTTTTTTTTAATTTTCAATCACACCGATAAAAACACAAAAGCATTCGTTTCGGAAATTGCATTACACTGTGTTTGCACTACTGCAACGCGAAGCGAAACCTGGCACACACCAGGATATTTCCATTCCAAACAATCGAAGCCAGCAATTTGCATATTCAAAACTACCAAAGCGATGGCGAAATGAAAGACCAAGCTAGAGAGCGAGAGAAAGAGAAAGCTTTTTCTTTCTTTCCCGCTCTCTGGCTGTGAGCGAGAGAAGAAGAAGAAGAAAAACAATCGAAACATCCAAAAGTATTCGCGCAGAAAGGGTGGTTTTTCCATCGGAATTTCCACCGCCATCGTCGGTCGCCTCCCGCACACTCGCGTTGGTGATTTTCTGCCACTTTCACGATTCCGCCTGCTGGCGGGCTGGCTGGCGATTTTTTTTTCTCCTCGCGGGCATGTTACGAAACAAGCACGGCCTGCGGTCCGCGCGACGCGTACGTACAACAACACAACGTTTGCCTTTTGCTTTGATGTTTTGCCTTCCAAGACGGCCACACACTTCTGGATGGAACGGTTGGCCTTTATTACTATCATTTTTCATCCGCCCGCAAACAAAACAAGCACAACACACTCCGCCGGGGGCACCGATTTCCCTTGGCGGATCGATCGATTTCCGCGCCCTGCTGGAGGGCTGGCGTGCTGCGGGGTGTCGAGATTTCCCAGTGCCAGAGTTCCCGAGCCGAGGCAGCAGCATCCACTGATCGATTTTCGATGGGTGGTGTTTTTTTTTTAGTATTTTTTCGTTTGCCTCTGTCTCTTCCTTCTCTATAACCTCCGATTAGTCCACCCACTTTCTTCCAGCTCTGCCCTACGCATGCATTTTATGCATAAACATACATTTTTGAATGCATCAAACCTGCCGCAGCGCAAAAGGAATGTCCCACACACCATTCTCGTCGATAAACGGTTTGGTTTTTCCTTCTGTTGGTTTTGGTATCGAAATTTTGATTTTTTTAAATCAAAATAAGCAATCGAGCTATTCATTATTCAACTCGCTTTTATCAATATTTGTGCGTTCGGTGGACCACCGCGACAGCTGGGCTATTTGTTTGGTAGCTTTTTTCTCCATCGTTTATTTTTTTCTCACTAGAAAGTGTTTTATTTAACATGGTTTTTTATTCGTAAAATTGTTGTCACATTGTCATAAACAAAAACCTCCCAAATTCGGTAACTTGTTATCTTCTTTGTAATATGCAAATTTACAGGGAATCACTTTCACGAAATCACATCACAGTTTGCGTAGGGGAAAAAATGAACATTTTTCTCCGAACAAAAGTTAAATAAAGCAAACTAAATATTCCCCTGAGATCTATCTCCATTTCCGCGTTCGCAACCCTCCCGAAGCGAAATCGCATTGCACGAGTTTCGATGGCTCGATGTCATCCTTTCCGTTCAAACAACAGAAAAAACAACTCGCACACGCACACACACACACGCATCGTCTCGCACTCTACCACGCACACACACACACTCACACACAGCATCCACGATGAGATAACGTTAGGGGAAAAAAATCTTCTTCTCAACTTCGCAAAACCCCTGCCTACCGCTGCCACTCTCTCTCTCTCGCTCTCTCGCTCTCTCTCTATAAATCCTGCTTTCACGGAGCGTCTCTTGCACATTTCACTAGTCATTTTTTATCTCCCCACAGTTTCACAACACAATTTCACAACGCTTCCTAACGATTTCTAACAAATCGAACAGTTAAATCTAAATATCGATGTGTGTATGTGTGTGTGTGTGTGTGTGAACGCACATGGGACACGGGATGCACGGGGAGAACGCCACAAAATGGCACACACAGCCACTCACCGATGGTCACGGAACACACTCACATACACGTGCGCACACGCTCTTCTCCAAGCAAAAAAAAACGGTGACACACAACACCGACCGACACCGTGCGCGCGTGTGGGGCTTCGCGAAGAGGCTCAGAACGGAACTGTCGCGAGTATCGGGCCGGGATCCTGATCGTGGCCGGGAGAACGACCAGATTTCTCGCTCGGTTCCGGGTCCGGTTTTTCTCCCGATTTTCCGAACGTGCAGTGAGAGCGAATTTTCCAAACGCAATCTCTCACTCGCCTACTATGTCTCTCTCTCGTTCTTTCTTTCCTTATGTATGCATCTAGGAGCTCATCAAAAAAATGAGCTGTTCTCTCCCGCACCGAACCCGCCAAACCATTTCCATCCGGTGGGAAAATTCATCTTCACCCTCCCCATTATGTTTCTCTTTCCAACCAAACGAGCGCGCGTGTCACACACACACATATACATGCAGAATTAGTTCGGTACGTACACTGGTGGGAATGAGTACAGAACCAAATAATTTTCGTATAATAAATAAAATAATAAATAAAAATCAATTCCAAACTACTCAAATCCAACAATTAGTGTTTGTCAAATCCAACAATTTGAGTCCAAAATTAGTTATAAATTATTAGTAGCTTTTTACTTTTTATATGCGTTCGCAACCACGACGTGATAAGCGTGCCCCAGCAGATGTTCAATGGAATAGACGAGTTTTCCAACCCGATACAGAAGCGAGCGTGGAAAATACGAACCCAAAGGACGGCTCGCTCGGGCGAGAATTCTTGAACCCTGTTCTCGGTTTATCAAAATCGAAAAAAGCAACGCACACGCAAAAAAAAACATGCGAATGTGATGCTACTGCTACGCCCCAAGTCTCCCCCTCTTTCGTTTCCCCGCGTTAACAACGCGCAGTATGATTTAGTGACTAAACACAGCAGCGGCAACAAAACAAAAACACGCCGCCAAAATCGTACACCAACACAACGGAAACACAAATGCACACCGATAACGCGGTCGGCCAACGGGACGCAACATGATGGGAAATTCCAAAAAATAAAACAATGACATTCCACAGCATGATCGCATCGTTCGAGCGCTAGCCAGAAGTAAACGAAAAGAATTAACAAACTCTTTTTCTTAACACGAAGATGATTCCAAACAAATACTTACATTAACTTATATCACATCATTTGTCAGATACAAACATAGGGCTTGCATATAGCCCAGCGCATTTTCGTATCCGTCGTAAAACGTTCAACCGTGCTACGTATGCGGATCCGGCAAAGCGCTCGAATGATAATGAATTTGGAGTAAATTTGACGGCCTTACAAAGAGCTTACAAAGGGCTTAAGAGCAGATATTGCTAAGTCAATTTTTGAGCGTGTGTGCGTGAGCGTGTTATGCGTTCATGAGTATTCTAAATTAATTTCCCAAGTAACATATCCAAGAAAAAACACAAAGTCGCAAGAAAACAAGAAATAACCACACCAATTTGGGTTCGTTCGTTCTATTTATGATGGAACATTAGAGGTAGCACGTTCCGTTCCTCTGTCCGAGGTATTATTGCAATTTCTTTGCAATTTTTCCCTGTAACTACTCACATCCGTTTCCCGATAAATGTGATAAGAATTCGGCGGCGGTAAAATGACTGCCCGCGGTGAAGAATTTAATAAGGCGAAGAGGGACCAGCTTGCATAGCTTGCGTACGGTTCCACGTGGCGACACGAAATGGAATCAAAAAATCCTCACCGTTTACTAAGAGATTTACTGATTGAATCCTGCAAATTGAAGATCGCCACCATTAGCAACTAAAGCGTGATGTCCTCTATTGGGGATACTTAAGGTACAAAAACAAAAAAAAAACAAAATAGCTCTTCACATGCTCATTTTTATTATTAAAAAATCTCTTTTTTTGCTTGTAGTGATCCATTGCCAATCGTTGTTTTCGTGCGTTCTATTCCTACGCTTTATTTAAAACTCAAACACATAGTCCGAGTTCATGCTGATGAAATCCCTAAATTCGGAAACGCGAGTGAATAGAGACGGGTAATTGACCGGGCATCCATAATTACTAACAGTAATGCCAATTAGCATAGGGCCTCTTTCGTCCTCAATAACTAAGCCACTACCATAACGGCGGGTGCAGAATATACCTCCTATGTAAGAATCGGTGCATGCATGCTGGGCGTAAACAATGCCGGGATATTCTCGATCACAGTCAACGTTCGGCATCACTGGGTTTCGCACATATCGCAGATAACCGTCCACCAGTTCACCGCCGGTTGTCGTGCCTTCCATCAATTCGTATGTGCGTGCATCGGAGAGTGGTGGTAAACGAATCGGCCACACAAAATTGTTCAAACTAGCCGAATGCTCCAATCGTATAGTTGCTATGTCGTTCAATTTTCTGGTTGTGTCGCACATTGGATGAAGGAAGATATCTTCTCCGGAGAAATTAATTTTTTGCAACCACGATACGTCATAGTTGTTCGACAAACCCAAACTTGCATACCCGTACACATCATATGCATCGTGTACGTAATAATAAACACTGGATCCCGAAGTTGG